>WWPM01024262.1:0-12308 GCA_023279145.1 Glomeris maerens | reverse complement strand
TGCTTGGTTGCAATAAGTGGTTGCTTCTGGGAAATCAATGGCTGCAAAATGAGGACAAGGTCACTTCCACATTGGCATTTGTGGGACATTGATGAGGACATTAATCGATTTCGGACATTTTTTCCCAACTAAATTTGAATGTTTGCATTGTTTACTTTCACAGCTTGGCCGTAACCAAAGGCAAAACTCGTTGAATAAATTGCATTTATGTGTGTTTTTATTACTTAAATCCAGAAATTGGTAATTGTTTGAGAATATAATATATTATGAAAAAATTGCTGATCTCGCTCGAGATAAGAAAACTTTTTTGAATAAACTGTGCACATATATTAATGATTTTGTTGGGGCTTCTAGGATTTGAATGCATTTCAAACGTATGTTTTGTAATCAATTGGTATCTACTTGTATTTGGGAAAAGTAACTGGAATTTAGTATTTTCAAATTTTTGTAAATATGTTTCTCGTGAAGTAATGCAGTAATTCATTCTAGGAGCGTGTGTTTTCAAAAGGACAACTTCGATTTGAAATGCCTATGGATACATAGATTCATTGCTGATTATTCAATTTCTGCAATCTGATGGAAATTATTTGAATAGGTTTTTCTAATGAGAAGACTTGCTCATCAAAGAAGTGAAAAGAGACTGATGAAGTGTTGAATACCGCAATAAAGAACACGTCTATAGGTGAGATTTGATTTAATTGGTAATTATGAAATATGTATTTAGTATCAGAGTGAAATCTTGCAAAGGATATAGGGTAGCCTGCAATTTCTAATGAATGTGACAAACTTCAGGTACGTGATTACCATTCGGCACAAACAGGCTGCACAATGAGCTCCGCCACTGAGAAGAAATGGGTTTGCAAATACTGCACCTACGAGAATTGGCCATCGGCCATCAAATGCACACTTTGCCGAGGCGCGAAACGTCAACATGTGATTGCCGACGATCGCAACATCTACAACCTGATGACACCTGAGTGCCCAGCGCAGTTGGTCAACAAGCAACAGCTGCAGTTAAATGTGGCCAATGTAGACCCATTCCGCAAGTGGATATGTGCCGCGTGCACCTATAGAAACTGGCCAAAAGCCAGTAGGTAGGTTGTCCGCAACCAAACATTGAGTTCTTTCTTCATTCGAGGAAAAAATCTTACATTTTCCTATATATTAATAAAGTTGAATAACTAGAGTTGTGTGTGGGCCATAAACGGTTAACTTCATGCATTTTCCTACAATTTTTGCTAGAAGATTTTGACTTTATAGTCTGATGCATGGAATTTTGTGAAAATATTGTTGCAGATGCGTGCAGTGTTACACGGTTCGACGAAGGGCTACGTCACCTCCGGTGGCCGCGGCGCAATCTTCTCCATCTCCAGACTCAGTCGAGCGCAGTGCCACGGTCTACGAAGACGCCATGGCACCGGCTACCCCAACTTGCCCGCCCACGTGCCAGCGCAAATGGGCATGTGCCACGTGCACGTACGAGAACTGGCCGAAAGCCACAAAGTGCGTCATCTGCGAGATGCCTAAGGTTAAAATCAGTGAAATTGTCGAGGAAGATCGGCGCCGTTTAACGCAAGGTACTTTCGATACGTACTTTTCTTCTGTGCAAACCATGTTTGTACAATCAGAGGACAAATGAGAAATTCAGAGGCTTAATGGATGTTTCAATATGTTGGGGAATTTGAGGAAAATGAAGAATGTAGTTTGCTATCAACTGTCCTTAATGTTCTGCTTGAAATGCAATGATTGCAACTAGAGCTGTGGAAATGCGAGTCTTGTTTGATGACCGTATCTTTTGGCATGTTTTGCGAAACCGTACACTTGGTTCACCCACGTGTAAACGGTTTTTGTGAAGCTGCCACTGCTAACAACACTGTGTAGGCAAAGTAAAGTCACATTGCTGTTCGTGTGCAGCGGTGCGTTGTTGTGTTTTGCTCAAAGAGCAACCTTTAAAAAAATGCAATGCAAATTTGTTGTTTGAATGTAAATTAATTATTGATATTGCACATAAACCGTGTGCTTCCTGGGATTACATTGGATTAAAAATTCTTCAAGACCACTTGCTAACAAACAAGGGTTGTTTGAAAATTTAGGTTTGTGATTTCAGTGTAGGTGGGCTACCTGCTAAATGCAAACTGAAAATGATAGCGGTAATTATTATTATTTGTTTTTTTTTCATGTATGCTTGCAATAGGAGTTTCACAAAAAGTGGTTTGTGTCGCATCAACTACCGAGATCTGCGGTGGAACCGACGAAGGACACGACGTTTCAGGTGCTGGGGCTGGGGCTGGAGCCGGTACATCGGCTTCGACAGCCGCGGTGCCCACAACACCTCCGGCGGCTACTAATAACTACGAACAAGAGATGCGGCTGCGAAAGTTGCGCCAGAGCATGCGTGATGCTGATTGGCCGTGGCTTAAAGCGTGCCTTGCAGTCGTAGATGGAGACTTGGCACCGGTTGAGTCTTACTTAGCGTCTGGAGGCGATCCTTCCCGGCAGGTGATGACTTGACTTGTTTTGTGCTTTCTCGTGATGTGATGCTTTTAAAATTAAAGGGGTATTATTTTGACAGCTGACATCGAGCGAAGCGAATCTTCTAAGTCGTCCGAGCGCGTTCGATGCGGGCCACACTCTCGTGCATCTGGCCATCAGGTTTCAGCGAGAAGATCTCTTGTGCGTGTTGCTGGCTGCGGCTGAAGGTGGGCCGCAAGGTCTCAAGAGGGTACCGTCGCACGTGAGTCCGGACCTGGCGGCGGACATCAGACGGCACGTGACAGCCTGCTTGCGACAGCGCAAAGGCGATTTCCCGTGCTTCTTCGTCACAGATCTTGTAACATTCTCACTTCCGGCCGATGTTGATGAACTGACTGCGGACGTGCAGGAACACCTGTTCGACGAGCTACTTGATAGGGATGTACAGAAAGGTCTGTGCTTATTTTCGGTAATCTGCGAATGTGAGCCGAAGTGCATTTACCGCATTTCTTGATTTAATCACACTGATGGAATGATTTATCAAGCTGACTCTATAAGGTGCTTTTATAGGAAGCAGGCGCTTTTATTTGGTGGCACGCCGTTATTGTTTCAACTGCACTATCAGTGATATTTATATGCCGTCTCGTTTTTGCAAAAGATGCCAAATCATTTAGTAAAACTCAAAAATTTGACAGCATATTCAGAATTAATATTAATGGGAAATAGGACTATTTATTTATGATGAACTTATATAATACTACTGTATTGCAATTGAGAAATTTGTTGCAGTCAGTGTTCGCATCTCCATTTTAGAACTTGAAGTTGAATCGCCGATCATCAATTGGAGTCTTGAACTTACGGAGCGTCTTGGGAGCCGGCTGTACGCGCTGTGGAACAGAACAGCCGGTGATTGTCTTCTCGACTCAGTGCTTCAAGCAACGTGGGGAGTTTTCGATCGCGAAAGTACCCTACGAAGAGCTCTTAGTGACAGTCTCAACGAAGCGGCCGCAATGTAAATGCCTATTTATGTTGTCTTTTTGCGCACTACTGTTCTAGAGTATATAATGGATTTGTAAAATATGAACTGACAGGTTTTACCCGAGATGGAAAGAGTACGAAGCTATGCAGGCGCAGTTGCTTCATTTCTCCCTTGACGAGTCCCAGTGGCAGCAGGATTGGTCATTGCTATTGAGTCTTGCCGGTCAACCGGGGGCATCCCTCGAACAACTACACGTGTTTGCAGTTGCGCACATCTTGAGGCGTCCCATAATCGTATACGGTGTTAAGTTTGTCAAGAGCTTTCGTGGCGAGGCCATCGGATACGCCCGATTTGAAGGTACGCGCAGTACTTTTGGTAATATTTCTTTATTAGGAAGGCCTAAAATTATCATAGATGAGTTGACTTGCTAAATCAATTCAAGATTAGTTTGATTTATTCATATATTTGTTTGGTGATATAATGTTGGTTTCAATGAAGAACAAATGAACTATTTCATGTTGAAGCAGTACTGATTTGTGTGTCGAAGGCATCTACTTGCCGTTGCTCTGGGAGCAGAGCTTCTGCTGGAAAACTCCAATCGCGCTGGGATATACGAGAGGCCACTTCTCTGCCCTTGTGCCCATGGAACCAGATTCGGATGAAAATGTTTGTGCCGGAGCGGACTTGGGCAGCAACGAAGATGTACAAATTGCCTTCATGCCGCTTATGACCAGCGATGGCAAGTTGCTGCCCATACATTTCCTGCCAAGTTCAGAAGTGAGTGTACAATTTGTGTGGTTTTTGTTTTGCACGGAGATTGCTTTAAGCTGAACTGACAAGGTTTTATAAAAATGTCCATTGAAACTTTCATCAAATGCTAAAACATGTGTACGTGAAATAATTATGAATGTCCGGAAAAATTACAAATGAAATATATTGTTATTCTTTCTCGCTGAGGTATTCCGATATCAGGCCTTCGAATTAAGTTTTTTTTTTTAAATTGGCTGTTTTCTGTTATTAGTTGGTGTAGAAAGTGTATTTTGGCCTGATGATGACTGTAAGGGACCCACCCATGTAAGACCCCTAACACCAGATGTTGGGAGGGGGTTTATGTACGTGTGGAGCATGTGGGGGGAGTGGCGACGGAAGAATGCGAGCAATATATGTAACGGGCAGTGTCTTTGCGAAATACGAAGAGAAAACAAGTCAATTCTTTAGAGTCCATTATTCAGTTAAACCCGTTATATTTCATCCGTTGTTTACCATCCGTGTGTACAAGCAGCACTCCACAAAGACTCTGTGTAGGAGTCGAAACTAGTAGTTAAATAAAAGCACGTGAAGTGTTTATTTTTTTCTGTCAGAAAAGGATCTGCAATCTGTTTTTGATCTATTGGATTAAACTTTAGTAGCTGATAACTCGGAAAGACAAATATTCATAATAATCTAAAAGTTGAAAGATACCATGTCAGTTCACCTTCAATGCATGCACTATTAACAGTTCTTTTTTAAATCCTGCATTACTAGATCGGCCGTGAAGAAGAAATCATGCGGCAATGGCTAGAATGCTGTGTGACGGAAAGCGGCATCCTCGTGGCGCAGCAAAAAATCCCTCGAAGGCCTCTTCTTGTGGCGCAGATGGTCGAAGAATGGCTCAATCACTATAGGAGATTGTGTCATGCACAGCCACCTTTAATCAGAGCTCCATCAAATCTGCATGGTCAGAATCAGAACTACGCAAGCGACGGCGACTCGGATGACGAGTGACCGAACGAACGGTCAACGAATTTCTTCAATATGCTTGGCAGTGCGTAAGAAAGAATTAACCAAAATTCCCACTTTCTGTCCAGTGCCTGTGTATGAAAGAGTTGCAATTCTGTTGTACTTAGATTTGAAAGAATGTATATCCAACGATACAGGAGGAACACCAAATGCAGGATATGTCGCTATTAATCTCTCAGAATTATTTCCAATTATAATTCGCATTTCTCACTTTGTATTTCCTCCTACCCGTCTTCGTTTGCAATCCATAAATTTCCAATGCCAATAATATTGCTAGAAAGTCTTCCATTGATTGGTATTGGTTGGATTTATTTAATTTGGTTAGAATCGCAATTTCCCAACCAGACTAGAAATGCAAAATTTTTTCATAATTTTATATTTCTGCATGGAAATAACTTGCACTTTATAAACTATCCTTAGATTGTGATCTGCATGGGATAACAGATATTACAACGATGGTTGGATTATATTTGTTAGCCATTAAAATTGAATGGCTATCATTATTGATACAATTGCATGTTACTAATGTGGAAATTTTGAGGAAGTTGGATTTTAGCAAAGTGCAAAAAAGCTATTTTGCTCTTTGCTTCCTGCTGCATTAGTAGATTGCCAGTTGTTTGCATTATTGTATTCTTTATAAACCATTGCAATTCAAAACCGCTCCTTACACAAATCAAAATCGTGACAATTAAGCCTATATGTTCAAACGAAACAATTCTGTTCAGGAAGGGTATCGGCTAAACAAACCGTGTAATATACATACGTACTTGATTTTACAATTACACGGTTCGGCTTTAGTGTTTTTTTTTGCACAACTCGCACAGAGCAAGCGTAACAATAAAGCTTGCATAAACTAGAATATAGGCTAAGACAAAGGTTTAGATTGCATGTTGTTTTATATTTTTGTAAATTTCTTGAAATGTCAACAAGATACGTAATGTGGCGAAATTGATTGGCAGTGGAAGTTCCAAAGTTTTTCAGCCGAACTCTATTTTTGCATGTTGATCCGCTTGCACCGTGAGGATTGTGCGTAGAATTAGAGCACACTGAATTACAGTGTTATTATCTATCTAATGTCCAGTTTTGCACATTCAAAAACTCTTTTTAACTTGGCGTGGTTCTATCGGTTGCGAATAGACGAAGCAATCCCACCCCGGTGACGAGGAAACGCGAACTAGATGGTTGGTAATTAGGCTAGCGGCATCAGCATTCTCAAATATTGGTTTATAAATTGAAAAGGGTTATCCATTTTCCCCATAAAATTACATTATACTATATACATGTATACATACTACCTATTATTATGTACCATGTTGGCGTGTACAGAGATTAATACGCTTATGTCGCCTTTGACATGGTGTCGGCGCACAGATGTTTGTACGTGGTAGTTTTTTTATTATAATTATTATTCCCATTAATATTTTATTATTTAAATGTGTAGCGATGTGAGACACCTAAGTAAAATGAAGCCAGTGTGCTCTTTTTATTGGTAAATGTAGAATTTGGTGATGTCCGCATTCGGCTATTCAACCTTACACACATACATACACCTGGACACTAAATCCAGCAAATACAAACTGGGAAAGTCACGTGACTAGAAGATTAATAGGATGTCGAAGCATCAGTCTACATTAAGACTGTTTAAATTACCCGGGCTGCCGACACCAAACCAAATGAGGTTTCATCCATTCAAATTTTTACTGCAGATAGCCATGTTTGAAAATGTAAACGAACTGGAAATTATCATTGGATTGTTGCCAACAGGGAAAATCTAGATAACTGCAAAATTTATTCATACATTTTAAAGCAACCTTGTGTTATTTTTTTTTAATAAATGCGAAGGTTAAGTTTGCAGGAGATGTTAGAAACCAATGCAATAATAAATTCCAAGAAACCAAAGTGTTGTATAAAAAACACGAACTTAAAAAAATAAATGAAACCAATGTACTGAGATTGTTTTGCATAAATATGAGAATATAAAGGAACACTAAAACCTGGGAACATGAAAAGGCCACTCACTATGATCAGTTTGGATATTTTTTCTTGCTAGAATAATGTCTGGAATATTGAATTCAAAGACTATTAACAGTAGTAGTTATCTATGTATTATAAAAATAGGTCAGTTTTTATAGAAGTATTTTTTACTCGATTAAAACGTGACCGATAATTAATTAATGGAAATAATTGGCTCCGTCTAATGAGTTATTGGATCCCGGTTTCAAAATCTGTGTAGAAACCCTGTTCACTCAACACTGACCTACAGAATATTATATTTGTATCTTTTATGATTAACTCATTGCATGGATGATCCCTTATTTAGCAAGTATCAGTCTCCCACGAGTTACACAAATGTCTGACATTAGGATGAACGAAGTTACCTGTTTAAGACAAGTACACAAAAACTAATGAATGTGAAATACAACTAAAATTTGTAAGCCATTGTTATGTTGGTACGTTTTATCGTTTAAAATTCATAACTATTTCGTTCTTACAGAGCCATTAACTCTGGTTTTTCATGTGCAGTCACAATTGACTGACATTATGGAAAATATGTTTTGTGACCATTAATTAAGTTATTTAGTTTTGTAGTTGTGAACATACAACACCAAGTGTAATCTAATTTGACCCATAAACTGTTAAATATTTGTTGCATAATGTTCAAGCCAAACTTGAACTTCGATGGCTTAATTACTTGAAAATAACAGCAGTTACTTACACAAAAATCAAGAACGATTTCATTGTGACGGGAAGCGACACAGCTCACTCTTGCGTGACACAAAGTATCATACGTAATATGACGAATATAAATTATTGGATGGCTGTCACCTTCTGCCAGGTGATTTTATCAAACCGGAACATGTATAATAAGTAGTATTTGTTGTTAAATCCTTGGCCATTTGTTTTAGCAGGTAGTTGAGTTGTGCAGCAACTTCCACCAACGATAGGAAGTTGCAAGTTGTGACGGGAGCCGAGCCGGATTGCGGATTTTCATTCGAGTACGGACGACGTGGTGTTGAGTAAGTGTAAGCACAGCCAGTGATCTCTAATATCTCCCCAACCACCGTTGCCTTTTGGCGGTTTGATGGTCTTCTTTAAGGTGCGTGTGATTGTCATCTTATCTGGGAAAAGATGTTTGCCTGCCTTGCTCAGCGTTTTCTGAACCTTGTTCAATTCTGCCATAACCTCGCAGTTCTTCTTTTTGTGGTGCACTCCACTGGAAATATGCCAAAGGTTAAGTTTAGATATAGATACATATTGAAGTAGGGCACCTAATGAAACATGTTTCCCATTTAAAGAGGGTTAATTTGTTACACAAAATCGATAAAATTAATTTCTCTGTTTTCCAGAAGGTCAACTAAATTTCCCAGAGCAGTTCTGACAAATTCACTGGTAACTTCCTGATATTTTCAGAGTATTTTTCAATATACTGATAATTTCTTAATGGTAGCAGTCCTTTTCATGCCACTATACGTGAAACAATGAAAAACGTGATTTGTTGCCAATCTTGTGCTGAAATTTATTTCCAGTTTTATGGTTTGATTTTCTTGAACAGGCAATTTAACTATACATGCTACCATGTAAGACCTGTATATTGCCATTTGACCGACTAAGAATATACAAACCATTGTCCGATGTGGAAAACACGCGGTGCCTTGAGCATCAAAGCGGTTAGCTTGTTCTTCATACATGTGCTGCTAATGTGTTGTAACGACCAATCCCAATTATAGTCATCGTAGTTGCAGAAATTCTACAATTACACATCAAGTCCATTTTAATTAGAACAGGTGTTTACAATCATTCGGATTGAAATGAATGTTAATAGAACCTCAGCGCAAGCTTTGATTTGCATCCAGGTTTCTTTGCGGAACGCCATTCCCATGTTGTGTTTGCTGGCGATCCACGGCCAGATCTCGGCTCTGTTCGATTCGACGCCGAAGTTGACAACCTTCAAGTATGTGCCCAAACTGATAATGTTGCAATGGGGGCAATCCTTTGCTCTTAGTGCATCTACATTCTGCAGCGTCCATAGTAGGTCTTCCACCACGTAATGATCCTCTTCAAGAAACACAAACAAGCCGGTGTGATTGGCCAGGGCCTTGATTCCCTCGAAGGTTCGCGCAATCTGCAACAGAGATGCAACGTGATCATTTCATCGAGGAGCAAATGAAACGCAGAAGCTGGCAAGTACTTATTTTTACCGTTATCGGTTGTGATAAGAGAGGTATATTATATCTCCATATGTAAACCATAAACTCTTTTACTTAGAGAATTACATTGTGGACGCAGCATATATTACTCAATGCTCCTTTGTCATGGTGTTTATGAAAGGTTATTGCTGAATGCAAATTTTGTTTGAGATAAGAAAAGTATTATAAGTAATACAGAATTTTGCTGAATCGCACTTGTATTTATACAACGAGTAAACAGTGAATGACACAGGAGGTTTATTAACATTGGCATTTTAATTTCCCTTTGTAAGGTTTGTTGACATTGTTTGGCAAGTAGTAATTGGGCGTTAACCTTGAGGGCCAATATTATCAGAATTTCGCTGTCATATGCGACAACAAACTTGCCTTCCACCACCAGTGATGTTTAATTTGGGCAAATTTCGCCTCCCGGTAATGTCCGTAGAGGTCTGGATGCTCGGCGTTATTGCACTTCAATGTGATTGCACTATAGAGGAATTAATCACAAAAGTTTCAATATCCCATCCCACTCTTGATTTAGTTTAGTAGAAGTAATGTTATACTTTACCGGTCCTTTTTGGCGTCCCATGGGCAATCATTTTCATCTTGACCAGGAAACGATTTTGGGAAGATTTGAATTGAGAACGGATAAAATATTTGCATTACCTAAAGAAAGACAATACAACATCTATTCATTTTCTTTTTCGTTCATCCATAAAACATGTCAAGTATTTCTTTCCGGTGAATTGCTTTTCATCAAGAATTGGAACAGCACCAAATTTTATGAATGCGGAATACATTACACCTAAATTTAGAATTTTTAATTGCATGTTTTGGCAAATGTGGTCCAGGCCAATTTGATTATTATTCAAAATAATGAAAAAAGAAAAAGTATCTTTATTTTCCTTTAATTTCTTGGTAATTTCCAAATGTCAGTATTCAATGGTACGTATCCATATTCCAATTAACCCTCAAAATTGCAGCTACTTATGACAGATAATTATCTTTCATGCAAAGTTTTAACCATGTCCTAAAATGGCAGCCAATTTCAAAATGAAATGCAACATTCATCATTTGGAATTTTTTCAAGGTCTATTCTATAGTAATTATAACAATCAAACTGAGCAATACATACAAGACATAAATCCAACGTGGGCGCTATTTACAAATATTTCTTTTAAAAATCTACATTGATTAATAAGAGACGATGCACCTTGCAGAATGTAATACCGTGCACAATCTCCTCGATCTTCGCATTGTACACATCATGACTGAAGATGACCAGTGTCTGTTCAATACCACGAACCCTTGACAGTGACTCGACAAGGGACTGTAGGTACTGCACCCTTTCGTGCACTTGGATTACGAATACAACTGTAGCGGCATTCACTGGTCCGAATCGGTCTTCGTTGGCCACGCGTTGCGCACCATTCACCTCTGCCATGTGCATCCTCACCTCGGACAAGTTGTTGGCATTGACAACCATGTACTGGGATGGGAAGGACAACGAGACCCCTTCGGGTAGCCCAATGCCCATACCGGTGCCGGGCCACGGTGTGGCATTTACATTGGACACCTGTTGCAGGAACTGGGAGTACGTCTCCTTGGAGCGGTCAGTGCCTGTACTAGCACTCTTGAGGAAGGCAGATGGTACATGGCCCAAACCCACCATGAACAGTTGAAGCCACACGAACATGAACACCACCACGCAACCTACGGTCTTGAGGATGCGTGCCGTACTGCGACGGATCATCTCTTTGATCTTGACTCAACCACCATCACCACCATCTGAAATTAGTACAACGTCCCCAAAGGTATGTCAGAATCTTACAAAACACTTGATGAACAGTACAAAATAGGAGGTACATAATTAGTTTTGTGCCTTTCTGCATGCGCCTCTGGCTGGCACTGGAGTTTGTCTTCAAAAATTGGATATACTAATAACATCACATTTTTTATAAAACCACTACAGTCCAGCGTTCCAATCCAACATCAAAGTGGCTCCACGTGTCTCGAGTTACCTCTTTTAAAATTTCCTGGTTACCATTCTGAATTAATTAAATATACTATTACACTTTCAAGACTGACCTTCAAACTTAACAATCTCATTTCCCTGTTATAAAAGTTGTTTAATAATGAAAAACTCATTGTTGTTTACGTACATTTTTAATTATTTTGTGAGCAAAATATGCCATATATGTATTTAAGGTTTGGAACTATTTGAAAAGGAACTATCACGTGATTCATGACGTCACACAGCTTTTTTATTTTCACTATATTGACAGCTTCCCCTTGCAGCTGTAATTGGTACAAAACTCGCAGAGAATTTGACATGACACTATTCACACCTAGAGTTCCAGCTGCACTTGTAGCATTCAGTGTTCTTTTTCAACTTTGTTTTTTTAATAAACCTATGAATTCCCCGTAATTGTATCCAACAGTACATTATATACATAATAATTTCCTTTTACAAAAATCACATCACGCAATATTAATGTACGCAGACTAGAGTTTGTCCTCATTGAATGCATTTAACTTCCCCAAACGTATAATAATGTTTATGCACATATGGTGTCAACTGTTTTTGTTTTTTCATGTTAAAACATTTCGTTATTAGTGATTGTAGATTTTCTTTTTATACCTTAATTTATCGTCTCGTCTCAAAAGAAAAAAGGAAAAGAAGGCCATGGATAATCGAGAGTTTACTGTATACTTATGTATGCGAACACTTTATTTATATACGCAAAACTCACTTCTGTAAACTTTCAACATGTGATGTCACTTATAATACGTACTTGGTCATTGGCCTGTGCAGTAGCCTATGTACACAAAACTTTTCACACAATGAAATCACTAAAGTAATGATACTAATAATTAATTCGGAAAATCAG
>WWPM01024261.1:13454-34560 GCA_023279145.1 Glomeris maerens | reverse complement strand
CAGCGACATTTCTAAGCCACAAAAATAGATACAAAGATGGGTTCAACATGCCAGTGCACCTACCTTTTAGCAGAGACGTAAAAGGGACAATATTGGCATTTGAAAACGGCTCCGGGACGTGGCTGGTGAAGGAAGTAATGCATCTTGAGATCGAACAGTTTCCTGGTGCGGTAGGGACAAATATTGCAACAATGCTGCTTGCGTCCGCCAGGCCCATCTAAGTTGCAAAAAAAGACAATTTACACAAGGCTAATATGTAGTAGCCCACGCTAGACTGAAATTCCAAAATGCAGTAACATCCTAACCGTTTTCATTCGCAAGATGGTTTTCCGAATAAAAATCCGCATCAGCGGGGACGGCAGCGGCAGCACTATCGGCAGCAGATTGCATGTGCTCGTAGATTGGTCCATCTGCACCGTGACGTGACCTACAGTGTCTCAGCATGCAATGATGCCAGTTAGATGCTTGACCGCACGATCCACACCAGTATCTCTTGTTCTCAGAATGCACAACTGCGTGTCTGACTATCGCCCTTTTCAATGTGTGCCTAAACGTAATGGGGAAATCAGCATTTGTGTAAAATATAATAATACGCATGTTACGCAATGCATTAGCTAACTTGAAGTTGCAATATTTGCATTTCCAAGACGTTCTCCTGCGCTTGTTCGAGGAAATCAGTGGCGCAGGTTCCACAACACTATTTTCTTGAAACTCATCTTCATCATCACCTTCCTCTTCTTCGCCTTCCTCTTCTTCTTCATCCCCTTCATCCTCCACCTTACCTTCAGCAACATCCGCATCCTCCTCTGCAGAAGCTGCTCCAGAAGAAGTGGGCAAGCTCTTGTCAACAACTTCGTAAACTAGGAACTGGTGTAATGAAACGAAAAGAATATCGTTGCTAAGCACCTGCACAAAAATCGATGCAGCCGAGTTTTAATCGATTTGGGGGGTCGCTAACCTTATCGTATTTTTCATAATTTCGACTTCCACATTCATTAACAGGAACAAGAGTAGCCGTTGAATGCGACTCGCCCTTAGACAATTTAATCCTAATATGCTTGTTGACGTCCCACTCCCAGTTGGACCGGTAACCGCATTCGGAACACATGAAAGGCTTCTGGTTCAGGTGGCCCACTATATGTACGTGGAAGCGGGATGCGGTTCGCGCTGAGAATCCGCATCGAGGGCACTGGTAACGGGCTCTGATCCTCTGCGTCCTCCCTATTGGATCATTAATTACTTATTAATCCATTATTGAGCATCTTCGAAAATGAAAATGGAGTCTAACACCAAAATTTATGTTTTCTTTTTCCCAATTGTCATCACATTTACGCAGTAAAGCGATCAATTTCCAGCACTTATTGATCGAACGTGTTGGCAATTTGGAAAATCGACATTCTGCAAATATCGATGGAAAACATGTACCCAAGCCAGCTAGCAAGTTTACAAAGCAACTAATGCATTTCGACTACTGCTATCAATAATTACAGTAACCAACAACTTACAAATGAACGAAAGAATTTTATGGTGTATCTGTTCAAACCAGTGTAGAAATGAATGTCATGTTTGGAAAATGAGCAGTTTTCAGCACAACAGGTGTTTCAATAATTAATGGTAACGTACGTAAACTGCGCAAAAATAATAATAACAACCTGGAGATGAACGGGGCTGTTCTGGTGAAGTGTCAATGTGCGCGCGCTTGGATGCAGGTATTGCAAGCAGTCTATCCAAATTGTCCAGGTCATCCTCGCCGTCATCGACCATCTGCAGAGCAATGGTCGCAAGTTCATTCACAATGCACCTTTTGTCAGTGAAACTGCAGCACAACTTTGGGCGCTTTACCCTCTTGCGGCTCTCCAATCTGCCTACATCCATATCTACTCCGCGAATGACGGCCACCTTCCTTGAGAGATCCAGAGGGAAATCGCTGTCGTGTTGCACTTCATCATCTTCTTCTTCTTCTTCCTCCTCCTGCTCCAACTCCTCCTCTTCTCGGCGTCTCAGTAGATGGTGGCGGCCGGCCATTGCCGCAGAAACCTTTCTTGTTACTGCTTCCTACGAACAGGCACGCAACAACAATTATGAAAAACCAATAGTGAAACATGTTGCGATGGGATGCAGGTCGAACATCCAGTGCCACATCACAAAACGCTATTTGACATCACAATGTCTGAACCCATGCGCCCCCTGGTGTGGCATCATACATGAAACCGATCAATAAAACGGCAACCAATTGAATACCCTGCAATCCAAAATGTAGCAATTTATCAATGTATTTTCCCATTATACTTTATTTAGTACTGAAAACGGCAAATAAGTTGGAAAAGTTAGGCGCTGCCTCGTCCACAGTTGAGAACGTCCCACATGAAATGAAATTACTCAATTGATTGAAATAATCTCTGTCCGTGACACCAAAAGTTCATTATTCGATATATACATGTGATGGCGGATATTGATTAAACATGATAAGAGACAGGAATGAAATACTTACTGGTCGTCCATCAGCCGACATCGCTATTGTCCTTCCATCTTCCAGAACCACCAGTTCATCTTCAGAACCAACCTGCATGCTCTGTGCCATCAGGGTTTCAATGCCTTCAGCGGGGGGAGGAACTCCTTTGGAAGACGACGACGACAAACCCTCACCATCGTCCGGTATTGAGCCATCATTCGCCAAATGGTATTTCTGTACATGTCTCGTCATGTCTCCTTTCCATCTCGACCGGAACTCGCAGTGTGGGCACGCAAAAGGCTTCTCTTGCGTGTGTACCCTCCTGTGTTTCACCAGCTCCGAGATCCACTTGGCCTCGTAAGGGCACAGATCGCATCGCAGCAACGACTTCTTGCCATCATCCTCCCAGTGACACTCACCGTTGTTTCCGACTGAAGAGTTATTCTCATCGCCTTCTGGCACAAATAACTTCGGAGGACGCACTACTCGGTGCGAGCGTGTCGTCTGCAGGACTCCGTCAGGACTCTTATTAGAGTTGTGCTGCGCTTGGACGACATGGGATATATGTTGGCGGCTCTGTTGAGGAAGAGCTGATGGCGACGAACCGCCGCTATTTTGGCCAAGGAGAACCGTTTCGATGTTTGTGAAAGAACTGAGCAAGATGGGAGCTGGCACACGGTGGATCATCTTCAAGTGCGATGTCAGCATTTGGCGATCTTCGAACGTTCTGTTGCACAGTACACAACGTTGCTGTTGGGTCTGGACTGTTGGAGGAAGAGGAGGAAGATGTGGCAATGGCAGGGCATTTTTTGGCGGTCGGCAGATGCGGCCATCTTTCACAAATACCACATCATCTTGACAATGGTCGTCTTTCGGAGCAGCGTCCGAAATGCTTTCTGCACCAAGATGCAGAAAAAGGATGCAATCAATACATTATCACACACTATGTCAAAGTAAAAAACCACTTACCCAACATGGAGTCATCATCCATCTCGGCAGCCAACTGCTCATCGTGTAGACCTCCATTTTCATCGACTTCTACTTCCACGGCATCGTCCTCATCCCCTTCAGGCAGGAGACCGTCTTCCTCTCCTATCCCATGATCCATGTCACCTTCTGGCTGAGAATGATGTCCCCGACGTCTCGGTTTCGGCTTGTCGAGCATCTTGTGCGCAAACTGTTGCGCACTCAGATGGTGGTTTGCCACATGCACCGTGAGCGATTGCTTCGAGTGAGTCGCAAAGCCACACATTACGCACGCAAAATCTCCAGCTCCGGGTTCGTGATTTCGCAGATGGCGATCCAGGTTCCACTTGTACGGCGTTGTAAAATCGCAAAAGTCGCATTTGATATACGGCAGATTGTGATAGCGCAAATGTTTCGTGTACCTGGACCGAATGTGAGTGACGTAAGCGCACTGCGCGCACCGGAAGAACTTCTTCCTGAGGTGAACCATTCGCTCGTGCCTTGCCACTATCACTTTACTGTGACTTTGGAAGGTGCAAACCGAACAGGTATGCAATTCGCCTTCGGTGTCCTTCTCCTTCGGGGACATGGAAGAAGCACCATGTGGCTGCATCTGATCGAAGTTGGCAGCTCTGGCCGCGACGGCAAGAAGAGCTTCGGCAGCTTCCGCAGCCGCATCGGTCGGAGTCAAAACCTGAGCACGTTCTGCTTTCCTCATCCTTTTCCTGGAGTGATGACTGCCATCTTTTCCATCCGCAGGCTCAGACCTCTTACTGCTAATCTTCACTCGAAGTTGGCCTTTCTTATTGCAAGTTTCTTGGACAGATGAAGTTGAAGCAGAAGTGCCCGGTGTAGCCAAAAATGCATCTATGACATTAGGCGCCATCAACTTGGATCTTCTAGGGTTCTTTGGAGGTGTCCTTGTGTCTTTGCCCCTGTTGTGAGTTAGGCCAATGTGTCGCTTCAGCTTCTGCTGATGCCGCGAAGCGTATTCGCATTTTGGGCACTGGTGGATGGTCAGTTTCTGATGGTGGTAATCTCTCAGATGAGACAGAAATTCTCTGGGATGCAAAGTGAGGAATTCGCACAGCTTGCATCTGTAATTGCGCCTGTAAGGGCACGGCCTATTTGCAGGGTCATCGTCTGCAGGGGCCTTATTGTCTTCATCTCCCTTCACCTCTTCCTCCTGCTTCACAAGTGAAGGACGAAGGTCTTCGAGTGACCGTTCCTTGGACTTCTTCTTCTTCTTCTTGCGACTCTTCTTCGACTTTGACGCCCTTTTGCTGTCATCAACGGGTGCGTCACTCATCTTCTCTGAACCTGCAACGAGACCATCATCAGCAACATCATGGATGACACCATCACGTCCCATCCCATCCTCCTTCTCTTCATCTCCTTTATCGATATTTGGTCACCGGATGACGTCACGCAGCTGCCGCCTCCACCCTCCCCCAGATGGCCATGTAGCCTCCAGACAAGGCCTCTCCATGGTTCTCAGTTAGTGCAGTCAGTGCCAGTATACGGTCAATAAACAGCTAGACTTGCATCGATGTTTTCCCCTCGTCTGCATGTCTGTCGATTGTTTATCGAATCTTTTTCCGAATATATTTTCGTCAACACATTACTCCCCTTTTTTAATAAAAATGTGCTATCAATATATATATATACCATAAATCCTTATTCAGTTCCCCCCTCGTTTAGTTTCCCTCTAACCTTCCCATTAGAAACTGTATGTACATTTTTTAACATTTCAGATGAATTTTCTAATTGAACTTCGGCGTTGGGACATATCTACATAATAATATCTCCTCCGTTTAGTTTCACCCTCCAGGACCTGTTCTAATTTCCCTGGGAAACTGAGCATTTATAGTACAACTCTGATATCTATGTATATTTCCTTAGTGTCGTTACTTGCGAAACCAAGGAACCTCACCTGATGGCATACATATATGTATCAGCCACAACGGATTTCTGTGTTCGCGAACGAAATGTACCGAATCGTGCTTCGGGAATCTTCGGGAGAATTCCGGAAAGACCCGAAGTGCTGCATGACATGCCCGGTTCTGCATGGTTGTGGTTCATGTTCCCCGTCCACTATTGTACAAACTCTCTTCCTTGTTTGATCGGCTTGGTGCTTGCAGCGACTTTTATTAGGAATTTTGGAATGTTTTTAGCATACAAAATGCATTTTGCAAAATTACAAAAACCCTGCATTTTGCTAAAAATAGACGCCGCAACAGGTGTCGTTAAAAAGTTTAACCCAGTATGGATTGATGAAAAGGCTTAAAAATTATAGGCTTCAAATGCGGAACTACGTCCCAAATACACATGCACATAATCAATATGCAAATCAAATAGTTGATGAAGTAACCATAATATGCACTAAATTAATGTGTAATTCGCCTGTAGCTGTGAAAACTTTTTTTTATATACAATTAACTTAAAAACCCTTAATTTATAGCATTCATCTTAGGGAAAATAAATTTCCAAGTTATTGACGAAAGTGGAGAATTAAACTTTGTGATTTACGTATATAAATATTAATTGACATGATATATATAAATATTAACTTCTGCTCTTGGCTACTATTATATGATGAAACATTGTAAGAAACTGCGAATGAAATTGATTTGTGCTGCAGCACGGTCATGTCAATTTCAAATCGGTTTCCAATGAACATATATAATTGGCACTCCGCAAACCGGGAATTAAAGTAATTTAGAAACTATAAACAGAGTTTTCGGATCTGGCGCGCGAAACACGATATAGCCAGATAAAAATAATCCAATAGCAAAAATACAAAGGTGTCCCTGGTGTTATATTATCTGCCGGTCGCGTTGTTCTCATTGAAAAATACTGACCATGCAACCTTGAGGAAGATGGTAACCATGCATGCGGATGCGCGTACTACTATTTGGAGCCGGTTTTCTTTACAAAACGCTATAGCAAGGCAAAGTCGCCCGCAGCGAGCGTTTTATACTGCATATGTTTGTACGTGGCTTGCCACCCTGCAGTTCATGCACCCAACCTCCTCTGAAACAGCTGCCGTACGTGGCAAATGTCGTTGCGAAGGGGGCCACCGCGCACCAAAAATCAAAACCACGACGACCGGACGGAGGGCAACGCCAACAACAACAGAAACGGCAGAGTGAAGATCGTCGCACCGGCATAGCGCGGTACACGCAATCAAATACACGTATGCGCCGGCACTCCCTCCAACATCCGTTGTGACGGTACACCCCGCATTCACCCCAAAGATTACGAAAATATCGAAAACAAACACGAGTTTTCATTAAATAATGTGCCAATGTCTTGCATCAAGCTTGATGACTATCATTAATGTCAGTTATAATGGTCGATGGTCACGTTTACATCCTTGATGGCGACGGATTGCGTACAGGGTTTTTGCTCATGCAGCGAACGCGCACCCATGGCGGATCAATCGGCGAACGGCCGGATGACGCGCCATCTGATGTATAGCATACATGCCAAGACAGTGGGTCTTGGCGAACATTTGTATATTTCCGAGATATGAGAATGGTGATTTTTACCTTTGGTTTGGTGGATTTGGTAACGTCGCAGCTAGCGGTGGATGGATAGTTGATGTGGGATAGATGGATCCAACGGACAACGGTGGCAGTGCGGTCGAGGTCGGCTCTGGACGAGTTCCTCCTCTCCACCTCCTTTTTCCTCCTCCTTCTCCTCCTACTCTCGCTGTACATAGACGAGTCGTTGAGTGCTCGGCCTCCATGGTACAGTTCGTTGTGTGCTTCAGTACAAACCAGGGGGGATCACGGTCAATCACGTGTCACGCCAGCATTTCTCTGTCGCCCCCTTTCCGCTTGCCAAGTCTTCGCTGCACATTACAAACCATCCAACTGTGTAGTACTTCATGTCGATGGCCAACGTATTATTCTCTTTAAACGTGCCCACTTCCATTAAGAAAATCGCCATCTCCTTTCCGTTGTCAATTATTCTTGAAACAGGACAATTTATAGGCAATTGGCCAAATTCCTAACAAGCTAATTACAACCAAACATGAGATCCTTGTTAAATTGGTAATTGACTATATCTATATGCATGACATTTCATATTGAAATTATCATTTGTGCAACTTCTGTTTTCCCATCAGCCTCCAAAATCGGCTATTATTGCAATTAATCAAAAAGTCACATGTTTTGGCATGTGTAAATTTTAAATTTCCGGACTTTTCAATTATAGTTTTATTCTTGCTACTTGTAATCACTATATAGTTACAGTATTTATAAATTGCATGAAAATTTGATTGCCATATATGTGACACGTTTTATCTTCACAACCGCATTTCTTATTGGCTGACCACCTTGTTTATTTAAAAAGTAAAGCAAGATACAGTATCTACCTGTCAGATCCAGTTTGCGAAGTGGAACACCTGAATGGACTATTAGTATTAAAATTAACTTGCAAGGTATTCTTTGGCCGCCATAACGCCAGTTGCGCGGCCATCTTTAACTGATGCGCCACCTAGCGATCACATTGCTGCTTTGTAAATTCACAGTAGGTTGTTACAGTTATAGAAGTAGGAAGGTTATTTCCGACGTCTTTTTTCGTAAAAAAAAAATATATTATTAAAGGAGAAAGGTCCGTTTCCATTGTGTTGTACCAGCACTTGAATAATGCATAAGGAATTCAAAGGTACAAGATGAGTTGCCCAGAGTTACAGCACAATAAAAAAAAGCTCATTCAATTTTTGTTACTCTTGCAACGTATTTATATTTCAACATGCAGTGTTTGAATATTTTTAAAAGACAAACTCTGCTTCCATTTTTGCCTATATACATTGATTAATTTATCAAATGAATGGCATAATGCTTTGTAATATATATTTTGAGATATCGATGAAAACATGTCATGGCAATGCACAATTACATCTAATTTTAAAATTCTTGTAATAATTTCCAATCATGATTAAAAAAAATAAAGCCAAAACCACAATAAATTATCAGTAGAGGTACCAAATGTTTCAAAAACAGCGTGATTTTGAAATTTTATGGTAAAGTGTCGTACAACTGCGTTTATCATTGTAACCATGGCTGATTAAAATTAAGAACGAAATGAATATTCTTTTTATTGCTAGTATTATATAATCTTTATTTTCACTGAACACGCTTAAATGTTCCTCGAGATAAATGCACTTGCAATCAAGATTGCATTGAAATGACTATTCGTCAATATTTAATTACCGTTTAGCTTGATTATGGACAACAAACAAAATCAATAAGTATCAATGTAACTTATTGGTCTCTTTTTGACATCTAAAGCCTAAATACTATGCATATATGCCAAGAGTGTGTATATAACTTAGCTTTTACAGTCCTGAACACAGTATGAAACTTTGTAGATTGCATATATAAAAGCATTTTTTAAAGAATTCTCCGATACCTAATTTTTCCAGGACATTTTTTATGAACTTCTGATGATACCAATTAGGAACAATGATCGAATTGAAAATATAGGGGGTGTGGTTAATAACCATTTTGTCGCCATATTCAATGGATGTCTGTGTCACATGAAAGCCCGAAATCGATACACGGTGATAAACACGATATAATATACTTCCACAAATTGCACCCTAAACCTTTGTCATTGGCTTATTATTATACCTTTGCAGCTATACATTCGCATGCAAAAGAAACTAATAGCACTTGGCATGAGGTGATTTATTTTGAATTGTCCAACCTAAACAAGATTGTCACATGTAATCGATTAACGAGTTCTGGGATCGGATTTTCAAAATGATCGTATTTTGCGGTTGGCAAAAAAAAAATAATGGATCCCAAAATAATCCGCAATAAAATGACTTTATCTAATCACCTTTCACAACTTAATTTATTGCCGAAACGATGATACACTACATTATCTTAAAGTGTTCCAAGCAACATCTAAGCCACATTTTACCATCGTCAAAAAGTATTATCCATTAAATTCAAGCTCACATCTTGCAAGTTCGTTTCTAGATCATCCATTACGTAATGCAATCTGCACACAAAAAAACCGTATTGGACAGTTTGACACCAAGAAAAGAACTGATCAGAAAACTTTGCAATTGCTTCGCTTCACCAAACAAGATCGAAGAACTTTAATATAAGGATGGAAAACTACTAATAAGATACTATTCAACCAATGGTTGCTGGAATGAGGGTATGCCTTACGTTCAAGATCAATAGTTCCAAAGACGTGGAAATAAAAGAAGGGCAACATAAAACACTGAACAATGCCCAGCACCTCAAAGAATTGTTGAGGTGGGTGGAGGGGTTCATAAGAATTCTAATAGCTAAAGATTTTGAACACAAGAATATTCACGCTAACAGCTGCAAGGAACACAAGTACGCAACTTCCGACACAGAAGTACACGTAATAATACAAACTTATGACCGACCATAGAGGTCGAACCTGCGAACAAAATCAAATGGTCGGGATTGTGGTTGTTGAGAAAATGAACTAGGGCCTCGGGTTTGTCATTGTTGGGCACATTGAACACCAGGTCCACCTCGAGGATGATCATCATCGTCAGACTCGTATGCCTCACCTCTACCAGATCCGGACGGACCACTAGAGTTAGGATCTAACTCGTACATGTCAACGTCTTCAACATGTTCCCCGGTGGGTTTTTCATAGACGGGCCGTGGTGGAAGAAGGAGCTCCAATTCCTTTAAAAAAAGACGCAAAATTTATTTCATAAATGGAATATGACACTCTTCTGGCATCCAATTTTCCACGTAACAATACAAAGAAGTTAATGTGAACTTTCTGTATAGTAACTTGTTAATAAATGGAAGCTACCAACATTATCACGTAAACGCTAACCAGCTGATGAAAATCTTTGAAAAAGTTCATCGCAGATTAGCTTTTAAGAGAAAATTAACAAGGCAGTTTTCAGCAGAATAAATAATAATTGGCCTATAGCTGTGCTTGAATAGTTGAATAGCATAATACTATAATTATGTTCATACCACAATAGCAAATAGGTAAAAAAGCACAGTACATGTAAAAATTCTGCAATCATTAAATGTAATAGAAGTGTTACAAACCTTGGCTTTGTGTTCATCTATGAAATGGTTTTCGGGGAATGTGACATCAAATTTAACGTAGAGGTTGCCCTTCTCGAAAGGGTTGCGGTATCGAGGCATGCCTTCATTCTGCACACATTTCATGGAACCTATCAACGAATACTATTAATTGCACCACACTTGGAATTTTGCTGAAACCAATATCAAGCGTACATACTTGGGACAATAACCTGGCCTGGAGGGGACCTTACTACCAGCTCACGGCCGTCTAGATGCTGTAGCGTGAATGTCAGGCCGCACAAAGCCTCAGTGAGAGAAATGGTACGAATTACGTACAAATCCTCGTGATCACGCTGGAAAACTGCATGCTGTTTCTGATTCAGCACAATGATCACATCGCCAGGCTCCACATTGGGCTGTTTTATTTGGAAACGTTAATTGCACAATCTTGAAAACACATTCTAAAACAAGAGAAGCACACCTGCTGGTCACCTTCCCCACGAAATGTGATCTTCTGTTGGTCTCTCATGCCCTTATCGACGTGCACTTCCAAAATCTTCGTCTCTTTGACGGTCTTCTTCCCACGGCAAGTTTTGCATCGATCCTTTTCATTGACCACCTCCCCTGTGCAGTTATGTTCCATGGTGAGAATGTCATAATGTACGATTACAAACCTAATTTCTAAAGACGATTACCATCTCCACTGCAATCGGAACACACTGATTGTATCTGTTGGACCATGCCAACAGCGATCTGACGGTAGGTCAACTTGATACCGCGCCCTTCGCAAGTCTTGCAAGGCTGTATAGAACCGGGTCTTCCTCCTTGCCTACGTAACACCCAGAAAATCATCACAGCTTAAGAATAGAACTCGGTGAATAAAAATTAACCATTTCAAAAAAACCTTACCCCTCACATGCTTTGCAGATTATATTTTTATTCAATTGTAGTTTGGCAGTCTTCCCATTGTACAGATCTTCAAGAGATACTCTTCGAAAAGTAACAGAAACAGCAGTAGTCAGACAGTCTCATTAAGAACAACCTTACTTTGGTGCCACTAGTTCATTTTCAAAAAATTGCTAAATCATAATGCGCAATCAATTACTCAACATGTACGGTACCTGAACTATAACAAAGAGTGGTTGTTCATTTGGCAAAAATCAGAATTGCAAAACATTGCACAATAAAACTGCAGAGGATTCTAAAAAGTACTATTTTCTGCATGAACTTATCCACATTCTAATAAAATTGGTGCATACATAAAAGAAATATTGGTTGAATCTACGTTTAACCCTACCACGAATGATAGCCGATATGCAGATGATAATGATAGCTGTGCAATCGATAACGATGTCAATGCCAAAAAATCCTCAACATGTTGCATTTCGCCTGGCTGATAATTGAACAAATTACCAAAAATTTCCCTGACGAATGTGGGAAACATGCCCTATCAACATTGTTATTTAGAGGACACTGACGAACAGTGAATCAATGTCATAGTTTTGCCTGCTTAGCCTTAGTAAAACAACATTTTGTGACCTATGGAGTTCATCTTTTCATGAATAGTGGAATGTGAAATTACTTTAGTTGGTGAACCGAGTCATCTCCACGTTGCTTTCTCCGACGGCTGCCGCCACCTCCTCCAAACCCACCGAATAATCCTCCACCAAATAAATGTGAAAAAAGATCATCAGCTCCTCCAAAACTGGGACCTGCCACCAAATGATTACACTGATCATAAATGTCGTAAGCTCAGGAAAAACAAACTAATTTCGCACGCGAACCATCTGATCCGTGTTCCCGCAAAGCTTGCAGTCCATGTTGGTCGTAGATCCTCCTCTTGTTACCATCACTGAGAACTTCATAAGCGTAGGATATCTCTTTGAACTGTAAGCAAAGGTATGTATATTTATAAGTTTCAGATTTTGCCTAAATGATGGCATAATACGAGAAATTTTTAAATCACTTTTTCTCCAGCTGCAGGATTCTTGTCTGGGTGAAACTCTTTTGCCAATCGCCTGTAGGCCTTAAGACAGAAATAACATTTGCAAATGAGGTAAGGAATAAATTACCATACAAGAAAAGAAGAAATAAAACCAGAAGTATTCGCTCATTGTTTCTAAATAAACACAATTTAAAATCCTGCAAGACTATTTGCTACAAAAGTACTCATTATAATCCGTGTAATTTACAAACAGTGATTTTATCGCATACAGTTAATTTATGGAAACGGTTTGAATGAAAGTTGCTCACATTTTCTCATCATGAATACACAAGGCCAACAACCGGATACAATGAAATAGGGGGAAAAAACAAGACTCATTGTTTTAAATTCAATTGAGACTCAAAACTTAATTGCTTTATATGCCATACGGCGCCGACTGACTGCAATTCCCTATAAATTTACCAATTTTCCAACAAGTCTTTGTCATCGTTCATTAACTTGTATCGTACGTACATTACACGGACAGATGACGGTGACGTCACCCATAATGCAAAACCCATTTTCTTAATTTCATGCGCCACTTGAATTTGAATCTTGAACGTCATTAGAACGCCAAATAATTTGATATCGACCTTTTTTATATCACCATCGGATGCATTTTTAGGGACTCCTAAAACATCGTACAACTTCGTGTCAGCCATACTTGTAGCGAATGGAATGACGGGCAACAATTCTGGGAAGAGATGTGATCAGATCCCCTATTTAAATCAGTAGATGTGCTATTTACTGTATATCAGGGTTTTTATAACAAGTAAAATATTGATGTAATTGATAGTATTTTTTCCAAACAATAAGTAAGTATTACACTTGCATTGAATTGGTCCGCACGTTATCAGGAATATTTATATGAGCCGTTTAGAAAGGGATCATGACACACTGTCAACGGTAATCCTTGCATGAATTCAATTAACCCATTTCTGCCCAGTGTTGCGTTTTCGCAACAGCAATTTTCTGGGGAAATGAATTTGAATTGGAAATTTTTTTACTTTTTATGTTGCAATATATATATTTTTTTGTATCATAGGTTCGAAAAATTTTCAAAATATTCCAAAAATTGAGAACCTTGGGCATAAATGGGTTAAGCAGACCAAGAAGACATAATGAAAAGCGGGGATTCATTTATCAGATCGGAAAGTAAACAAACAGAATCTTGAAAGCTACAACGGAGTCGATATTTATTGCGGAATGCTAGAATTAGGGAATTTGAAATTATTGGTTTTAGCATTTTGCGCAGACCCACGAGTGTGGCCACAACAGCCATGTTTCCCCTGAACCCCCGCTTACTCCGTAGGCGAAATGCCAGGCCATTGGGCGAAAGGGATGCGTAATGTTATACGAACACGCCCAGCACGTATTTCCTAGCGGAGTGGGCGGGTTAAAATAAACATGGCAGAACCAATGAACGTAAGGCACAAGTTTGGCCACTCAAGGATGTATATACTAATTTTCCTGTGTATCAAGGGCGCAATTTATACATGTCCTTGAGTGCATGGTCGATTGTGATTCTTGTGCCGCCATCCAGCGACAGGAAACGGAAAGAAACGCCCGCACGTGGTGGAATATTTAAAAATGGCTGGAAACCTGAGCCACTTAGATGAAGGAGACATAAACTTGGGTGATGATTTCATGGTTTATATGAAACGAGCGGTGCAACAATTGCGTGAAGAAACATTTGATGACGATCATGATAAACGTGTGTCCGATTTAACTCTTATATTTTGTCGATTGTGACTAACTAACATTGTTTACTTTGCCAGAATTATTCGTAAAAAATGTGTTTGGAGAATTGCGGGGAAAAGAGGCAGATGTTTTCCGGACATATCACGGAAGTTGTCTCATAGAACAATTGCTGGCGGCGGGAAATTTCAGTTTCCTGTCTCCATTCTGCTCGTCCATTTTGAAGAACACGCATGACATTTTCAAAATTATGTGCTACAATCAGCACGGCAGCTTTGTGACACAAGCTCTACTTGAAATGATCCAGAAATTCCTGGTAATTCATCACATTTCTCAGTAGAGTTTCACATGTTTTGAATTTTTGAAAATTATATATTTAAGGCAGAAGACTCAGAGGAAAAACATGCAGTTACAAAAGAGGTAAACATTGGCTACAATTCACGTTTCGCAACAGTTAATCTTAGTTAATCATTTGCTGGATAATTTGTTTGTGATATAGGATGATGAATCTGCAGAAGTTCCAGAGAATAAAAAACCGAAGCTAAAAATAATAAAGAAATTTATTGAATCTTTGGGAGATTTTTTGTTGGACAACATGGCCATTGCAGTTAGGGATTCAGCTTCAAGTCATGTCTTTCGAGTGTTTTTATCACTACTTTCTGGAGTTCCAATTCCCGAGAACTTGCGGAAAAACAACTCGACCAAGCGTTTCGGTGTTGCCACTAACAAGAGTAAATAGATTTTTGAGATTACGTGTGATTTTTTTCATTATTATTGTGATTAATATCTAAAAATTGATTTCCAGGTGAAGCACATACAGCAGAGTATTTAAGATGTGAAACAAAATTGACGAAGATATTTGGTCGTAAAATGAAGGAGTTCACTCTGGCTGCTTCCAAACTTTTTCCCTTAGAAGGTTAAAACCATGCAATGACCCAAAATGATTTTATTGTTTGTATAAAATGTCGATTCATTTTAACAGAATACATCTGTGATCCAAGGTCGTCGATTTCTCTGCAATACTTGATTCACATTCTTGCAAAAACTGAATCGAAATTGTTCGCCGATTTCTTCTCGACAATGTTGTCGAAAGCAATGTCAGATACTGTAATGCATGATCAGTGTGGATCAAGATTGGTAGAAATGTTGATTAGCACCGCACCAGTCAACAAACTGGAAAACATTTGGAATAATCAACTCAAAGAGAAATTTGGCGTGATGGCCCTACACCCAATTTCAAATTTTCTCGTCCAGAAATTCATTTTGAAGATCCCAACAGAGAAACTTGTAAATATGTTTTCATGATATGCCCAACGCAATATTGTGGATGCGTGCTGTGCTGGCATTTAATGCACTGTTACTTGCAGCTCAAAGAAGCGTTTTCTGCATTAGACCCTCACTTCGAGACCATATTTTGTAAAGGATACTTTGGGATCTTGGTAGCATTGTGCGAATTGTGTGCAAATTTGTCATCTCATCAAGAAGATATTGTACAGGTTTGTTGACCCAGTGTTCTTAACATGTCAGATTAACTGCTACAGGTGACTGTGCGAATCGATTCCGTAGGTTCTGCTTCAAGTTTATAACTGCACAAGTGACAAAGATTTTGTCTGTCTTCTTCTGTACGCGAAGAAATACGAGCAGTTCCAGAATTCAAAGAGTAGTGCAACCAAAGTTGGCTATCACGGCTCTTGTATTCTACAACATATTTTGAAGTTTCAAAAACCTGCCCAATTACAGGCATGTCTGTAATCTATTATTTTACCTCAGTGCATTTTTATCAATAATAATCTTCAAATATATGCAGGCTATACGAGGACTTGTTGCCTTGCCCACCTTTGACATTGCTAATATTGTTATGGACCCAAGTGGGAGCCGTGTCATGGATGAGTTTTTCAAGAGTCCTAATGTTTCCAATAAAGATAAAAGCAAATTGCTGACTGAATTCAGGGTATTAAATTGCATCCGTATTGATTGCAGTCAATTTTTTACGTAAATATGCTCTTCATTAAAGGGGACATACCTGCAAATGGCATGTAACAAATTTGGTAGCAGAGTATTGGAGGCTATGTGGGCTGTGGCAACCTTGGCAGAGAAGGAAGTCATTGCTAAAGAACTTGGCCAGAAGAAAGATCAACTTCTTGCCTGCTGTAGTGGTGCCATTATAGCGAGGAAATTTGCTATGAAAACGTTCATGGAACACCCCGACAGCTGGAGACACAATTTCAAGCAAAGGGCCAAGACGATTGACTTATTCCAAAACATAATTAATCCAGGCAAGACAACTACTCTATAGATAGTTTATTAATTTCCAGTAGACCATGGCTACATTTTAAATATCAAATACTTCACGTTTGAAGTGAAGTTCCAATTGACATTGGTTTGATTTCAGACGGCGATGATCGAACTTCTAGGAAGAGGGAAGCCCCAAGTAAGCCTGCAAAAGCAGGGACTAAGAAAAAGAAAACCGAGTAAAGTTGTGTAAATAAAGACCACTTCGTAACAAAAGGATGCTTTTTATTTCTGCAGTTTTATTTCTAGAGAACTTAAAATTTGATCATTTAGATCATAGGTAGGGCAGGAGATTCTATCCCAGCAGCCACTTTAAACCCACATGCCATCGGTACACCAACTCCAGCAAGTTACACAAACCCAAGTTTCTTGCATACAGAGAGTTCAATACACATAGGAAGCTCACCACCTTTCTTGCAAGTAGCAGTTCCATTTCCAAGGCATACACTTACTAAATTCTTATTCAGGCAACCTTGGTTCAAGATAAAACAAAGCAAACGAACAGCATGTGGGGAATTTTTTGAAAAAAATGATACTTGCTTGACCAGAAAAGTTATTTACATGTATACTTTAAATAGAAATGCTTCATTAAGATGAAGTAAATTTTATGCCATGCTTGTGGCATAAACATTTTTTTTTAACTGGACAAGCCCACTTCAGGTTCCATAATGGATCGATTGTTATTCTAGACTTGAAGATGGAACGAATTTGTGTCCAGTAGCATACAGCCAATCTTCTAGCAGTCCAAATTTTCGGCTTATGATAACTTTGGCGTCACGGAATCTTCCGAGCCAGTTTGTGCAGCATCGACGTTTAGTTGTAGCTTTCCTGTGCAGGCAAGGACGAATTTAACGTTTACCGCGATTGTGGAAATGAAACTGGAGAAGCAAGAGGGGCTACTCACAACGAGTGGAGTCTTTGCAGCCTGAACAGGGGTTGGATGCTCTCCCCATGTGTCTGGCGCCGACAATCTTGGTTTGGAATAGTTGTCAAGTTGAGGTGGCATGTTTCTTCTCGTCGGATCTGGTCCCATGTTCATGCCGTAGCTTCTTTGTACGTTTCTCATGTCTTGGTAACCACCTAGAAGTGGAAGGCATTGGAGCAAGTGTCAAAGATTCGCTATTCACCAGTGAAAAGTACCTCTGGAGTAGTCGCCATAGCCTCCCCTTCCTCTGTATCTTCCACGGTAGCCTCCACGTCCTCTGAACCCTCTTCCTCTGTAGCCTCCTCTTCGGTAGTTGGTCACACCAAACGTCTCCACATTCAGCTTTCTCTCCTGGCGCCAGTCGGGCCTCGTGAACACACTGAAGGAGAAAACAAATTTGAGCACGGGAGGTAGGCCTGACATGTAGGTCACAAGTTCAAAAACAACTCTTCACCCCTTGCTGCGCTCAAGAGCCTCGCATGAAATCTTGTCGAAGAAAGACTTTTCTTTGTCGTAAAAGATCGCATTATCTTCATCCTGTTCGCCGTCTCCTACAGCAGTCTCATTGCCGGAATCGTCCTTCTTCTCGTCTCCATTGCGAACAGGTGCTGCACTATCCACTGCGACTCCATCAGAGGCAACCGCAATCGTTGCATCCATCACTGGCAAACTCACAGTTGCAGCTACAAAGAATTGCATATTAAAGGCAATGGAATTAAGAACTCGGACCACAGGACGTACTGATCTTAGTCTTTGCCATCTTGCTTTCCAGTTCTTGGAACTCGGCGTTTGCTTGTTCGAAATCAAATTCAGCATCAAATGTCAGTTTGGTGGGTGCTGTTGGGGTCGGAGGAGGTGCAACTGCGGCACCACCAGGACCTGGAGGACCCGAAGGCATTCTTGGCTTCGGAAGGGGTCTGCCTCTACCTATAGCTCCTCGGGGTTGGCGAGGACCTCCTGTAAGAACTCCCAAAATTAATATTCAAATGCAAAAAAAATGGCTAGGATGGAAACAAAGCATGGCAACTTGCTTCCTCTGGTGCCAACTGGTCTTTGAACCCCCACTTGGTTATCTACGTCTCTTGGCAGATTTTGTTGTCGATTCTGTGGTCTTTGCTGTTGCTGCTGCTGTCGCTGCGGCATTCCACGGTCGCTCGGTTGTCCTTGCGAAGAGCTTCCAGATACACCCCTCACCCTACCACCTGTAGGTTGGCCAGCAGTCCTTTGGCCTCCAATGGGTTGCTGCGCACCTCTTCTGCTCGCCTGGTCCCTCTGCGGAGGAACCCCTTCACCACAAAAGCAATATCCCCAGTTAGGCAAAGTTCCAAGGCACGAGTCAGTGGCCACTCTTAAACAAAACAGACCTGAAACTTGCACTCCTTGGTCAACAGTGGGACTCTTCCTCGATGTTGCCGGAGACATGGGACGCGATCCCAATCCATCAGATATAGGAGAGCCTACGGAGCCAAACTTCCACATTTAAGTATTGGGCAATTATTAATCTTATTTCAGACATTAAGAAATGGCTTACTGGAAGGTTGAGGCAACGTTTGAGACTGGGAAGGGAAAGGTTGTACTTGAGGTACAGGTCCCATCATGGGAGTCGGATACTGGTAAGGGCCAATGGGTCCAAAGGCAGGTGGCTTCCCTACATTCACATGCTGGTACATTCCAGACCCAGCCATCGGCACAGAGTGCTGAAATATTTGATTTACGTAAAAAACAAAGATTACAAAAATACCAAAAGAAAAACCTGCGTGCAAACCTGTACAATAGCAGGGTCATTGGGCAAACCACCAACAAGGGTGGTTTGTGGTTTTGGAGGCTCACATACTCTGATGTCCTTTATGTCGCTTCCTCGGAAAATTATATATTCATACACCTCATCTCTAGGTGCAACTGGGCGTTCAGTTGGTCTGTCTTCAGTTCCGAAAGACCTAACTGCTCGAAAACAAACCAAACCCAAATTTAGTGAAGCGACTATTGAAACGGTAGAGGTCGGCGATTTTCTTGCACAGACTAAATTGCGAAGCTCACAAGTAATGCAGTCACGTGACACCCGAGCAAGAAAATTGCAGAGGTCAGACAAGAATGCATTTTGCAGTTTATAAAACGGATGCCACGATACTATCCAACAAAATACTATCGCAATACGAACGATGTCGCCATTTTCAAAATAAATCGAGACAGTCTGCGACTCTAGTACCGATTTAAAATGGTAATTATGTAGCCAAGCAAACCTTTGGCTAACGCAACCGTCGACTCGGTCGTGTCGATGGTGTATAGGATGCCCTCATATCGGATTTCCGACTTGGAAATCAAGCTTATCTTGCTGCCGAGGTACGGCAAACCGGCACTCATTTTGTCGAAAAGATGTTCACGGATTACACTTCGGAAAGAAGCGCGCGCCGTCAACGCAACGCAATGGCGTCGGCCGCGAACAACGAAGTGTTTTTGAACACCTTGATCGATGTATCGATACACTTCCTCAGGCGTATCGATACATGCGCGGGTCTGTAATCGCTGCTCTTGCGATTAAGCATTATTACAAATTTGTCAAGGTTCTTTTCATTCCGCTTGGAGTGTATTGCATCACGAAAAGCTTTTCTTTCTCCCGTTCAACGTAAATGCACTTCGACCGCCAAAAATGCATACCTAATTTTTTAATGTCCTTATTATCGCATTATAATTTCCCGTTTTCATTTGACTACATACACCAATGATATTATTCTTTCTCAGAAACCTTTAGTATATGCAAATTTTGTAATACGTATATATCTGTGATAAAGTTTGTAATTGCAAGTTTTCTTTTAGTTGTTTTGGACCTCATGAAGGCTTGTTGAGACATTGATTTCTGAAACCTAAACCTTTTAGACAATATTATTTTGAAGGGCGTTATTACTTACGTATTACGCAATAAAAAGTCATTAATTCACTGTGCAACAACAACTGATTTAATTGGTCCTTTTGGGTGTGAAAATATTGATAGAAACATTGTTCATTAGCCTGAAATTCGTGTATAAATTAATTTTAAAGAATTATAAATTGTGGAATACGTTGTTGGAATGTTATACTAAAGGATTTCATCGAAATGCGAAGTTCGATTTCCGATATTGAAGCAACATCGACATCAATCCTCATTTTAATACAGCAAACTCCATATAATATTTTTAAATATCAGAATATAATTTTGATAATTAGGTATGCTTGCAAAATTCAGACAGGAATATCGGGAATTGACTAGTGGTATAGTTCAGATACGACGTCTAAACTTCGATCAAAATTAAACACGTGAATGGTATTATATCCCGGATGCGACGATTAATTCATTTTATCACAAGTAAACATATTTTACATGCCAAAAAATGAGAACCTAACGAAGGGGGCACCCGGAATTGAACCAGGGACCTCTCGATCTGCAGTCGAATGCTCTACCTCTGAGCTATGCCCCCAACTATTCTTTATCGTAGAAATAATCATATCTAATTCTATAAATAACGAAATGCTGAAAATTATATCTCCTTAGTTTATTATTGCGATTAAGAGATTAATATCTAACCCTTTTTATTTCTTGTCTGTATCCAAAGCGAAAAATAAACACAGTTTTTCAATATATTTTATTACAAGTTTTATTTTATAAAATCTGACATATAATTTGGGTTCATCCATAAATTATGTCACGCAAAAAAGGTCTTTTTTTAGACCCTCCCACCTCCATGTCACACCATTGTCACTCCATT
>WWPM01024261.1:0-13354 GCA_023279145.1 Glomeris maerens | reverse complement strand
GTGACAACAGGAAAAATTTGAAAACAAACTTAATAATGTCCAGAAATGCTTTTTGAACGTTGAACATCCAAAGCATAAAACAATCCAATCCAGTCAGTGGAACATTAATATTTATTTTTTAATTAATTTGAATCTCATCTCATGGATTTTACATTTTTCGGACAATTGCCCCTGAACGGACAACTACCCGCCAACGTTCGAGAAATTCAAAAACGTTCCATGAATTCAAAAACCAGATACGACAATTGGCCGCGCACTAATTGGTCGCCCGCGAGATAAAGCAATTGCTCGCCAGCCATATAGTAAGTACTAACTAACTACATCGGCCGCATGGGCGCTAGGTGTCGCCACTTACGTTCGAGAATTTCAAAAACGTTCCATGAATTCAAAAACGTTCGATAAATTCAAAAAACGTTCCATGAATTCAAAAACGACCAGTTTGCTTTGTATTTGTGTCGTGCCATAAAGACTGCAAAGTGACGTCACGTTTAAACCCCTCCCCTCCCACCCCCCATGTCACAGCTCGTCACGATATTCCGTGTACCTTCCCCCCTGCTCCTGTGTGACATAATTTATGGATAGTCCCTTTTCTACTAAATGCCCTACAAAATATGTACCTATACTGTTGTATTTGTTTTTGTATTATGAGTGTGGAAGCCTTGCATGAACAAAATCCAAATGCCAGGGGGCGCAACAAGACGAGAGGTGAAGTAATGACAATTAATTAATGCAACCAATGGTATTATTGTTTCTGCATGAAAATCTATTCACAAATACATAGATAGAACCCCCCAAATGCTAATCCCCAATTTGGTATTAGTCTATTTACCTATATGGGACAATTTCCAGTAAAAAAATGTTTGAACTCCTTTACATTATATCACTTTCTGTCTTATATTTTTGTGTTTGCCTAAAATTATTATTAGATATCAAAGAGGGCATTACAGTCTTTAAAAGTTTTTTTATCATGGAGGAGTTTTCCACAAAGATATGCTACGGCGCTTTTACCCGTCAAGTTCAACCAAAAATATAGTATCGATACGCAAAGCGCGATACGTATCGATATATCCTGCCGCGTTCCATTCTCCGTCATCGGCTTCGTTTCATTCCTAAATCGAGTTTGCGTTGAAAGTTGGTTCCTGTACCTTTTTCATAATTTCTGTAAATCTACCTGAACAAGACTCAATTCCGCTGCCATGTCTTTGGCTTTCGTTCAACACCAGAAAGGCCGTCCTCCGCCGAATACGCAACAGATTCAAAAAGTACGTAAAATTGGGGGGTTATTCCATTTTATTAGCCAAATGGGGTGACCATATTTTTCGTTGGATTGGCGACTGTCGCCCGTCTGCGTGTTGTATTGCCATACGACAGCTGCCAATGACAAACCACATTCGTTTTTGTCACCCTGCAGCTCCTGGACGAGAATTCGCAGCTAATTCAAGTGATAATGGACTATCAAAACAAAGGAAAAGGCGCCGAATGCATTCAGTAAACTGAACGGGTCAATGGCATTTCAAGTATACTAATAACATGCACGAATAGCCTAGTTTTTCTTTGATTTCTTTAGATATCAACAGGTTCTTCACCGTAATCTCGTCTACTTGGCATCCATAGCCGATTCCAGCCAAAATATTCAAGCTTTACTTCCAGTAAGACAGCAAGAATTGGTTTGAACATATGACATTAAAAATTCATAGCTATTTAAAATAGGAATACAAAATATTTGTGGTCGTTTTTTAAAAGGGAATTTGCATGAAACACTTGTGTGAATTTGTTAATTTTAAGACGGTATGCATGGTTACATTATATGCGGTTAGGTGTATGGATAAATATGTTGATGATTTTGTATTATACTGTGTTTATAGATTCTTTTATTTCATTTCATCAGCAGGCGCCTCATCCTTCCGGATCTCAGCAAGTGGGACCTATGGGACATGCGGAAAATGGTCCCGGTCCGGGATCACAAACTCAAGGGCCTCCTGCCGGGCAGCCAATTCAAGGTTCAATTGAGTTCTTGTGCGAAGTTTATAAATAACAGATGGACTCTTAAACGACATGGCATTTTGGCTTTGTAGGACACGGTATAGGTGGCTACAATCAAGGTCCCGGTCAACAACAACAAGGTGGTTATATTCGACATGGAGTGATGCCTCAACAGGGGATACCTGCTGGAGGTTTGACTACCATTAAATACTAACTTACACTTTGCTTTGGAATTTCAATTGTTGACTTTTTTGCTGATTTTCATAAGGACAAATGATCTCGGGGCAACAGTACCCTGGTTCGGGAACGGGAATGCCTCCAGCACAGCAGCCCCTTCCATATTCACAAGGACAAGGTCCCATGATTAGCATACGAGTAGTTGCGTGTGACTAATACTGGTAATTTTACCCAATGGGCTGTTACATTTACAGGGCAGTACCGTGCCCAGCAGCCTTACACCCCGGGTTCTACGCCGCAAGTGCAGCCGCAACAGCAATACGGCCCTTACCCGGGTCCTCAGAATTACGGGCCGAGTCAACAACAGCAGGCGCAGCCACCTCCGCAGCAACCGCCGCCGCAACAAGGCATGGCTTACGGACAGACCGCGAATTACGGAGGCCCTCAGCCCCAAGGCGGTCAGCCAGGCTTTGCCGCCACGCCATCCACAGGGGCACCTTCCACCGGATACGGTTCGCAACCGCCTCCGCAAGTTGCGTACCAACCGGCTGCGGCGCAAAGCGGTTATCCGCAAACTTCGACCGCACAACCCGGGTACGGTCACCCTAGGGCTGGCGCAGCACCTCCGACCGGCTACACTACCGGAGATCCGAATCAGCAGCCCCCTGCGTCTCAGCAGACGCAACCCACGCAAGGCGCATACGGGGCTCATCCTGCTTCCGTGCAGCCGCAAAGTTACCCGCCATCAAGCCCGGGCCAGAGCCAGCCGTTTGGGGCCCCAGCAAGCGGGCAGGCACCAACACAAGGATATGGGAGCGCAAATTCGGGCCCAAGCCAGGGCTACAACCCGTCACCGGCCCAGCAACCTCAGGGCCAGCAGCTCCCACCGGGTGCCCAGAGTTACTCGCAGCAGGGACCAGCGTACGGTCCTGCTGGAGGACAGGGAATGTACGCTTCCCCACCAACGGCATCCCAGGCCGCGTACGGTCCATCCTCTCAGCAGCATTACGGACCAGGTTCCGGTGTGTACCCTGCATCCGGGCAGCAGGCACCTTATGGTCATTACAGGTCTGCGCATCCTGGGCAGGGACCAACGGTTCCGGGACCCGGTCAGGGCCAAATGCCTCCACCGGCCGGTGGGCCCAATCAAGCGGCGAGGTCTTATACGGGGTATGACCAGGGCCAGTATCCTCAGTATCAATCTCAGTGAGGAAGCAAAAGGGGAATTGTTCACTAACTTTTATTAACACGTTTATCGGGTTGACAGAAACAAAAAAAAACACGTGGAATTATGATAGCGACTGCGCCGAAGCGGCTCGTTACATGAATGTGTTTGCGTGATATATGGCAGATCAATCGTGAACTAAAGCAATAAATTGAATGGCGCCATTAATCATTTTTCGCCTTCTTCGACGCCAGCCTGCGTCATGAGGTCTGCAATGTTTTTCTCCAGCTCGTCGATACGGTTCCCCATTTCGTCGAGTAGATTTTTGCAGTCAAAGAAAAATTAATAGCGTATTTGTTACAGTGTTGTGAACATCGTGAACATCACACGGGAAAAAAGGATATTCCTTGAAATTATCTGGTCGGACATTGTCTGGAACTTATCTTGCATCCTCTGAAGCAAAGCCTGCACCTGAGGCAACCAATGAAAACTTTCAAGTTCAAGAATGAATTACGGAAGTAGATGACTGAGAAAGTATTCTTGAATTTGTTTAGCGGAAAATTAGCAAGGGAAGTGACGGCGCTTTGACTAATAGCTGAAAATTCAAATAAGGTTTCATCAAGATTAGTTGGTTAGAGAGGTTATTAGAAAACTATATTCGGGTATTACAGTTTACAACAAGGAAATAAATGCTTCGTTAACGAAGTACATTCACTGAACAAGATATGAATGAAGAGTGTTTTTTTGATAAATGGAAGCCTTTGGCTTCTATTGTCCATTTATTATACCGTCGCTTCTTGCTGTCCACTCACATATTGGGTGAGATCTTGAAGATTCTTTGGGTCCAAGTTTGAATTTGCCGAAGATTCCTGCGATTTTCCCACTTCGATTGTCGTGTCTGGCTGCGAGTCGGCCATTATAGCGGGCAGGATGAATCGGGCAACGTTGTAGCGTTGGAATGCTGTCCTGGCTGCAACTCTGATAGTGATTGGCCTATTGTTTAGAATAACGAAGCCTGATAGGTTGTTCTTACTGTGTGACGTCACAACTGCTAAATTTCATATACACGAATTAATTTTTCAACGGGAAACCTAAAATAGAGACGTGGATGTTCGTTTTCCGTTTTATAATGGTATCAGCTAATCAATTAAAATTCTATGGGAGTTTTGTGTATGAACTTTTCAGTTTGCAGTAAACATTGCATGCTTAATATGCGGCCGCGCCCATTATAAGGCGTGGCTAGCATAGTAGGCGTGGTCTCTAGTCTCCGTAGAGTGCCGCTATCTAGCGGGCAGTATGCCAACTACTTAACTAGAAATTCCGTTATTTGATTGGCCCAAATCTAACCCAGATTGACCGCACTTTGAACCAAAGTCTTGCTTATTTATTTGTTTATTCAAAAGGATGTGATATTTTTCCCGATAGAATTATTAATTCATTATTATATATGATGTTTTTGAATACGATTACCGCTTGTGGGCATGGTGAAATGCTCGCGTCTGATTGGTTGAAATTTGTCATGATTGCGTTTCAAGATAGGAGGGGCTACTGAACATCTGATGATAATTTCGTTTTCGGATTTGCTGATGTAGAGGGGTGAGTCAGAGCTGCGTGATCTTTGCTTGCAAAATGTTTACCCTGAACGTAAAAGCCGTCAGATTCCGTTACAGTTTAAATTCCATCAGATTGCATTGAGAAAATGGCTAATCTATCAATTTTCGTCTTTGTCATCACTTCACTATTCTACGGCATAAGCGCGTCTTATGTCGTATCTGCCGATGCTTTTCTCCAGGAGTTGGATTTCCAAGGTCACCCCGTGGTTCTCGGTGAGATTGGCTCTTTTGTAATCCTATTTCATAGAGATGAGAGATTGCTTTCTGACGTCATTGTTTAAATTGGAGTGCAGTGCCCGGGGATGGTGGAAGTCAGCTGGAAGCACGGCTAAATAAATCTGCAGTTGTGCACTATTTATGTACTAAAAAAACCGATGATTACTTTGACCTTTGGCTCAACTTGGAGCTACTCATACCAGTCGTCTTAGATTGCTTCGTGGATAATATGAGGTTAATTGATCGGGAAATATGTAATTTTCTTCTAATTATACATATACAAGGTTTAAAAATTTTGCTTGTTTGTGTTTACAAATATTTAAAAGTTTAATCCGCGAATTTGCTTTGAAATATTTTATGAATTACTTTTTCGTTAACTGCCACATTTACACAAATTACTTGGTATGTATATATTAAATAAACGGCAAAAGTATCAAGTCTAAAAATTTGTTTGTTGCTGTTTTTTTTTTGAATTCAAAATTTCCTGCAGGTTGGTTTACGACAATGTCACAAGGACAACATCCAACTCTCCTGGAGTTGATATTCGAGTTCCTGGATTTGGAAACACAAGTACTGTAGAGTGGCTTGATCCTAGTCAAGTATCTCCTGGCAAGTACAGTATATACATGACATTTGATCATTTATAATACTGTATGAACTTAGCAATTTAGATTGATTGCAATTTCACAAATATCTCAGGAGCATATTTCAAGGACATAGTGGAACTGTTGACAAAATCTGGGTACCAGAGGGATATTCATGTGCGTGGGGCACCATATGATTTTAGGAAAGGACCACGTATGTATTTAATTTATAATGGGGTAAAATATAGGTCATGTTTAAATCTGGATTGATGCGCGAGAAGCAACAAACTTCGTTTGGTCAACATTTGTACTTTCCCACTCGCATTCAGTTGTGTTGTGTTTATCAATGTGGAATTTAATTATGCGCTGTTGCACAATATTGATTTCGTTCATGGACAAAAATTGTTTGTACAAAATGTTGTGGTTCATAACATGCGGTTTTGTAGTTTTCATCATGTGATGCTTATTAGAAAAGCCTGTGAAATTAATACTTGATGCTACTATGTTATGAAAGAAATTTAATTGGATACATTATAACTTGACAGTTTACTATGGTGTTCATTGCATTGAATACGCCACAGTAACCTTGGATAATTATCAGATGCAGTTAGGTTAAATTTCATGTTGGTGTCGATGACCTTGAGTCTCCATGTTGATTGGATACCAATGAACTAGCGGAGGACGTACACTTAATATTTAATCTTGCAGTCTTTATTTCCATTTAATTTTGAGTTTCATAAACGAAATTGTCTATAAATATACATTCATATTAATCGGTTTAACTATAGTATATGTTGTTAAAGCATTTGTTTGTAATTCTTGCACTGAATAATTGCAGAAGAACTTGGTGAGTATTTCGTGAACTTGAAGACGCTCGTGGAAGACACGTATAACAAATCATCTGGCAAGAAAGTGGTTATGGTGGCTCATAGTATGGGCAGTCCATTCACGGTGCATTTTTTGAACGGCCAAGCACAAGCATGGAAGGATAAATACATAAGGGCCATCATCACGCTAGCAGGTGTATGGGGAGGAGCGGTGAAAGCGGCTCGTGTTTTTGCAACCGGTAATTGCACCGCATGTACGTGTGTCGCTTAATTCCAGTATTAATATAATTTAATGGATTTTCAGGAGATAATCTCGGCATTTACGTTTTGAGCGCGAAGAAGCTGCGAGCGGAGCAGCGCACCAGCCCGAGCCTGTCATTTCTCCTTCCGTCCGCCAAGTTTTGGCTGCCATCGGAAGTCATAGTAAGCACACCAAAGAAGAATTACACCGTTAACGATTACGAAGAGTACTTCAAAGATATTGGTTATACCGATGGATACGACATGTGGAAGGATTCCGAGCATTTCTTCGACAAACTTGTTGCGCCTGGAGTAGAGTTCCATTGCCTTCATGGATTAGGCGTCAAGACTGATGAACAGTGAAGTTTTATTCCATGTTATAGCTACATATATGTGTATATCCGTTCATGATATTGTAAAATGAAACTTTCTATTCTATTTGCGTATAGAATTGTATACAAGGCTGATAAAGATTTTCCCGAAGGAAACCCTACGGTTGTGTACGGAGATGGTGACGGCACCGTGAACGTGCGCGCTCTCTTGGGATGTCTAAATTGGCAGAAGGATCAACGTCAGCCCATTTACCATCAAGTATTTGATCAAGTTGACCACATGGATATTGTCAGGCATCCAGCGGTATTAGATTATATTCAAACAGTTGTTACGGCAGAGAAGCGAAACAAGTATAACGGTCGCAGTAAAATACGGGGTTTCTTGTCTCGTCAAAAATCAAGGCATTATGGTTAATAATACTCTCTTGTTAATGCCGATTATATATGCAAGTGCCTACTTATAATTGAATTAACTGATTATAGTACAGTACTTTTAAAACAACATCCATTAACTGTTTTTCGTACGTCAGTTCCGTTCTTACAAAAAAATGTTTGCCAATTTCACCCTTTTTTGATCGAGGCAGCCGTTACGTTTTCTTGTGTTTTAAAGTATGATATTGACCCTATGAACCCATTAGAATTGTTATTTATTGTATTTGTTTTTTCTTATCTACTTTTAAGATTACGGTATGTACTTATTTGTAATTTTAAAACTTTGAAATCTAGTTTATGCAGTTTGTGTGCATGCATTTTGCCTGCAATATTAAGTTTATATTAAACATTGTTTTGTTGGGAATATATTGTGTATTATCGTTATCCAAGTTCATTAAATTACAGATTTTAAACTACTGGGTTTTTTCCAATGTTGATTGGTACGGATGGCGAACAGTCGCCTGGTAAATTGTCTCAGTGCTTTTTTCAGCGACCAAAAGTCCGTCAGTCTAAGGTTGTTCTGGTTAAAATATCCTATGGCGCTTTGGTTAGAGACGTTTCGCTCGCCGCCTACCAACTTTGCGGAGGCGAAAATCACGTGTAGATGACGCATCGCCCTCCTGGAGTTAATTTTTTTGTCTCATCTATCGGAAACAAAAATGGTCGATCGTTTATAAGCGATTTGGCTCTCACTTTTACTTTCGCGAGACAGTGGTCAGCGATTAAAACCAAGAAGAAGTTTTACTGATGTAAGTATGAATATTCCAAGGCTTTAAAACAGCCATTTTTCAAAAACGTTCGATTTGACGCTCGCTTCTAACGGCCAATTCAAAATTCGAATTGCATATAATGATATGTTTTTATTGACATGACGGTTGAACAATGAAAGCCTTGGATTGATGTTGCCATTCATTCAAGAAATATAGACAAATCCCTGCTGGTTTGCTAATTTTTCGTGTTATTACTGCACTTTGTCCTGACATTAATTGATTGGTGCATATGTAATTATAATTCCATCTATTCAATTTCTATTATTCTGTTGTATAATTCCAAAACCTACTGCAATTGTATCTTCATAGCAAAATTATAACTGGAATCCTACTACTGCGTGACTGCAATAAACGAGGTTAAAGAAATGCAATTAGAAGAAAGTTAAGTGGGGTAAAATGTCATATAGAAGTTAGAAATGTGATATGGCAAGATTGAGATTAATAAAACAGGCAACAAGCTTTGACCTTTATTAAATTCGGAGATATATTTCATTCCATTGTTCGTATGTTTGCACTTCTGTCTGCTGGCTCAACATGTCAAATTGTACATTTGCAAATAATGTCGGCCATTTTTTTTTCTTCTTTTTCCCCCAGTTCTGAATGCACAGTCGACTAGCCGGGGGATACGGCTAATTTCTTTGCCTTTGAAACTCCAAATTGAAAGGATTTCGCATGACTGGCAAAGCGTTCATTTTGATCGACACCCTGTGCTGAAATTTGCGCAAGAAACTAAATAAGAAACGCCATCAACGAACCGTAAAGATTGCTTGCATGCGATGTACGTATTTCTTTTCTCTAATATTTTCTTTTACCCCCCTCCGCATAGTGAACACTTTACTTGATCTTCAGTTTCGCGATGGCTGATGTGTTCGCAAGGGACAATGTGGACATGTTCACCGAACCGGATATGGAAAGATCAAACGTGATGACCAGTACTCCCACGAAGCATGCTCGCGATGGTCACGCTGCCGCTTCCTCGTGCACAACATCCACGTCTTCCGGAGAACCTTACGCAACGGACATCGGCAACAAAACCATTTCTTCGTCTTACCGCAGAGATTCGTGTAGCGTTTCCATGTGTTTCAACGGTTCTTCTTCGTCGGCCTTGTCTCAGTACCGAGAGAAATGCACCGATTTCAAAGCGCCGATCCTCGGCTATGAAGTCATGGAACAGCGAGCTAGATACACGGTGCGTGCATGCGTACGTGCGTGCCTATATCCTGCTTTTTCTCGTTGTTGTTGTTGTTGTTGTTGTTGGAAATGTCTTCAAGGTAAAATGTACAAAGATAATTTGCTACATGGGTATGTTAACTCAAAGCAAGGAAATTGGTGAATGAAGAAAATGCGCAACTTGCCCGTGCTTTGTGGAGTAAGAATGTAAATTAGTGCTTCATTAGTTTTACTGCGTTAAGGATTGAATGATGGCAGTCACATCAGCTACTCAAATGTATTAATGATTGAACAAATGTATGCTGCGATAATTAGTTAACAATTTAAACTGCAATTTGCACGTGAAAGGCATTGCAGTATCTGTTAAGTCATTTGTTTTTCTTTTCTTTAGGTATTTAAAATAAACGTGCAGAATTTAAGCATGGGTGAAAGCTGGTTCGTGTTTCGCCGCTACACAGATTTTGTACGTCTCAACAAAAAGGTTTGTGTTTCAACCATTTGTATTTACTAAGCAGAAAGTTATTGATATATTATCCCTTTTTTGCGATAACAGCTCAGGCAGCTCTTGCCAAACGTACATTTTTCACTTCCTCAGAAGAGATGGCTTCGTGATAACTTCGACACGAACTTCTTGGAAGATAGACAGATAGGTCTGCAAAACTTTGTGAACAATGTACTGAATCTGAAGCAGCTTTGCGCAAGCCCTTGCGTGCGTGAATTCTTCTGCTTTGACGATCCACCCGGTCCCGCAGATTCGTTTGAGGAAAGCAAAGTGAGTTGAAGATCCCCAAGAGTAATTTTCTGAATTCTAACGGAATTGCGCATCACGTGGTGTGAAACTTGTTATTTTCAGGCTCGTTGTGAGAATCTGGAGGAACTTGTTGGCAGCCTTAAATTGGAACTGGAGGAAAAACTAGCTGAAGTTGACATTTTGAGAGCGGAACTCACGTTGGTTACTTCCCAAAAGGAAACGCTTTCCATAGCTTTGAGGCAAGTACAAATTTGTCGATTCATATTTCATTATTTGTTACTAGGAAATATCACAAATATTGTTTTTTTATTTAGAAACGAATGTGAGGTTGCAACTGAATGCGCAGCCATCAACAGTTTGTCGGCGTCCTATCGGAGCATGCATTTCACAAATATGGCTCTGCTCAAAATGTAATTCTTCTAAGTAGTTAGTCACACCGATGATAACAATAACCTTTTGTCTATTTTCAATTTTCCCAGGACGGACAACACGCAGAAACGTACGAATGGTATATCGAAGAAAGCCGAGGATTTTTCTAGTAGTGGTCACGGAAGTCCACTTAATACATGAAAATGTATATTCGTATCGTATGAAATTTAGAGTCATACATATATGATTATCCCTGGTTGGTTTTATTGCCAAGGTATTGCTAGTATGTGTATGTACAAGCACATACAAAATTATCAGATTTTTATTGCACAAAATGGAGGTAAACGCATCATGCGTTTGCCGGTTGCAAATTTATTTTCTTTTCCGTATTTGGGGTGAATGTTGGAGTCTTGGGTTCAGGCTCCCGAGGAGTTCCAGGTGCCTTACCAAGATTCTGGTAAAGAAAGAATATAACAGAATTAAGATATTTAAAGTTGAGTGGCTAGTAATGAAATTCTAGTCGTCTTTCCTTACCAATTTTGCCGCTCTCTCGTGGAGAACTTTATAAATTACGTGGTTAACCTGAAAATTTGGTTTAATTACAAAATCTTCACACAAGAGTATTAATTAGGAGAGTCATCTTCCTCGTTCTACTGAAACTGCCATATACAAAAACGAAGCAACTTGAAAATCAAATTCTGATTAGTTATGATTTACCCGTTTTCACTGAAAGCAGTTTCTGTTATTTTTGATAATACCTTCAGTTGCTTGGGCAAACCGATTCCCTGGAATCTGTACAATATGCCGTAAACCGTGTCCAAACGATGAACCTAAAATTGCGAGAATATTATTGTCTAGATTAATTATTTATGGAATGTAATGTGAAGATACGAGTTTTACGAATTACTCACTGCAGTTACAGCCAAGTTACCAAACAGTCTGGTTGAATGTATCATTGGGCCTCTGCTTATATCGACATGGTCCCCCACGCGATACAGTGTAATTTTATTATCGGAGAATGGTTGACTAGCAATCTGTGGAATTTGCTCCAGTTTATACCTTTGACGAGATAACGGAGATAGTTAAACGAATAAATTGCGTTATAAGATATGCAGATTCTAACCGGTTGTCGCGAAAAATGTCAAGTGCCACGTTCACATCGACATTCAGTCTTTCAAATTTGAGGTCCTTTACCGCGAGTTTACTGCCAGCTCCACTCATAACCCGCAATTCTTCCTGAAAAGACAGATCCAATTACATTTAAACTTTCTAGTAATTCTAAAATTATTATACCACATGATTGTATAAACCTCTGCGAAAATATGACTTAATTTTTGAATGACCCCTAATTCTTTGGCAACTTTTTGTAAAAAAAAAACTTGGCCTTGCTTGGACAGACCAGTAGTGGGAAAATTTGTTTGGGAATATAGAATAATTAGTAAGAAGTTGAATACTTCAACATTTGTATGGCCTTGGTACAGATGCAAGTAAACAAAAGCACAGATGGGGCAAATGTCAAAGTCACCAAATCCTTGCAAAATATATGCTTTATTGGAAATCGTCTTAAAAATCAGGTGGGTAATACTGCTGTTATTAGGAATGTAAATTGGAATGTGGTATAGACTTTAATTTGGAATTATTAATAGGTAGTGTAATCGGTGGTTAGAGATGGAACCCCGCAATCAGCAACTGTAAAGTTATTATATGAGACTGTTGGAAGGTGGTAAGTAAGCAGGAACTTGTCAGTGCTGCGCTTGAAGCCACAAACGAGTCGCAATGACTCAAATTGCTTTGAGGAAATTCCCCGGATCTAGGGCAGAAAGTGCCGTATGACAGAGTCATATCATTCCACTCCTACAAAGTCGTACCATGGGTCAGGATGCAGTTGCGGAGCCCGGACTGGGAGTGGTTGGTAATCAAAGCACAGACATGCAGACAGCCTTACGGCCTAACATGATGGGGATTACTCGATGGGTTCCTTTTTGAAACTATTTATTACCTTTGTAGGCTGCCATGATTCCATCTTCAAATCAACATCACAGACAAAACTTCCGCTGTTCACTGTAATAGGAAATTAACATTGCTTCTTATTTTGCTGAAGATGCGACCCAGATTACTGGAGTTCGGATAATTGGAGCTCTACTATATATTGAAATGCAGCTTACTATCTGGTGCTGGCCAACTGTGCAACTCGACCAAAAATTGGTCTTTAAAGAGTGTGTCAGCTAAAAGACCAAGCAGATAGCAACCACTGCGCCAAAACGTCTGAAATAATTACAATTCAATGTTTGTAAATATTTTTGACACATGCAGTGATTTGTCGTTTAATATTTTCTAAACACCTTGTTGATTAAATGCGGATCTCTGTCTTGAAAATGAAGAAACTGCAGTTGGCAGTCTTCTTCCAAGGGCCTTGTCATGTCCCAAGGGCGACCATTTACCAATGCAAGACCAACTCTGTCAAGCAGGAGTTTGTTGACATCTGGTACAGTTTCAATATATACTTGTGAGTTTTTGGAATCTATATTTAGTCAGTTTGAATGTAAATTTACTAACGCAAGGCGCAGTTTGCCGGAGTAGATATGTCCTTGTTCATTATTAATGTGCATTCTTCTGGGGCCCCTTTCACTTCAACTTTTATTTTCTCTACTCTGGTTATCAGTGATTTTTGTCGACCAAGTTCATTTTCGAACAGTTGATTTCGTCTTGATCTTACTTCACTCTG
>WWPM01024260.1:0-11322 GCA_023279145.1 Glomeris maerens | reverse complement strand
GAGGTCGCCTCCACGGCTGAGAAGCCCTCCAAAAACTCCCATTTTAGCTACAAGGGTCTTTTCGGGTGCTTGACCAAGCGGTAATGAGATGTCGAGCGCCATTTCAAGCGCAAGGTCAGTGCACCACCACACAACATGGCATAGAGCAACAAAATCGGTAAACGAAAAACATCCCTTATCTAAAATATTGATTTTGTGCGGAATTGCGTAAAGTCGTAAACAAAAAATACAGCAGAATATTATTAATGATGGCGACGAGTTGAAACGTCGAAATAACAAGTGTTAGTGACAATTTACAGGCATTCCGGAAGTAAAGGGTTCAGTGTGAAACGCATCATTGCAACGTTCTTGACGAATTTCTAACTAGCAACTTCAGTAAAAACCAGCTGAAGACCAAGCAAGAATTCATGTAAATATCACCTTCCCGTATGTTAAATGCGGCTTGAATAAGCAACAAATGGACAGTTAATGACTGTCTAAATAAAAAGACATTCATACTAAAATAAATGCATTTTTACATAAATATAAAAGGCTATCTTCTGTTGAGTTGCGATTTTGTTTGTTTTTCATGTTTGCTAACAAAATAAAATAAAATGCGTAGATTACGAGCGCAATGGCCCTAGGCATGCTTTCCTGTATTACTTACTTGAAAATCTTATAAAGCAGCCATCTTGTGCTTAAAATAAAATATTATTATAATTTTGACTAATATAACGCAGGGGATCCGTAGAATGTTGGTAAATTGTAATTGCTTTTTTGTTTAATGAATGTTATAACTAAATACACCTTGAAGTACTATTTCAGTCTCCAGATATTTTTCAGCTTTGCTATGGAAATTTATGAAAACCACTGAATGCATTTTTGCCTATAAGAATAGCAGACTAATTTTATCCAAACCTTGATCTTCCATACTAAGCTCACTAGGTACATATAACAGGTATTTATGCATCTGCATGTCAGTTAGTAAAACAATTTAAGACACGATAATACTGTCGTAATTTGTTAAGCTTTCATGCAAGTTTTTTTGGTAGTTAACCTATAAAGTTGCTATGAAATACATGGACATATGAACTAATCAGAGGTTTTTTTCAACAACGTATTCAATTAACGTTGCGTGCTCTTATAGGACAACTCATGGAAAAGAAATCGCGGATCACATTTCACATGCAGGTTGTTTTTGTTAATATAATTAAAAACTTGAATTAACAATGAGTAAAAAAATGACAAAAAACAACAGCACGCTACAGATCATTTTACTAAACATGTTTTTTACATATGACAAAACAAATGACGAAAAGAGTGTTGAGGAAAAAGTAATTTACATAATATACTTACTAAAATGGATGTTTATTTTTGATGATACAGAATAGGCAAATAATATTTATGTCAGGATATTTTTTTCTATTTGTTATTGCAATATCATAAGGAACTGTAAATCAATTCTAAATGAATAAACGGACAGTTAAATCGGCCAGAAATAACAACATGTTTAATAAATAATGAAATTAATTAAAATAGAAGGGATCATTTCCTCATGTGTTGACTAATTTAACGGAATGCTTTCATATGCTGAGGCGCGTGAAAATAATTCAAATGGTTCAACTAGTCGAGTTAAGAAATCAAATATGGTAACAAAGTAAACTGAATCATTGTCTGAAACAATTAACGCATTAATATGAATGAACTCCTGAAAATTATCTCAAATTTTTCTCTACAATATGTTCTTATAGCTTGCATTTCAAAACATTATGTTGTTATAAACCAATGTTGGCACTGCATAATATCCTTAATTCTATAAATTTGTTATTTCCCAGGCGTATTGTGTTAACTAATTGTTCTGAAGAACAATCCCAATGCATATTTGAAAAGACAAACTGCCGTTTTAACGTTAGAAACTTAGAAAAAATTGCTTTCAGTGACAGAAAAACGTTCAAATTTAGGAACATGTTAGAATGACAGTGTGTAACAACATTTTTTACCAATAAACTTAAAAACAAAGTTTATATACTAGAACGATGACTTTCAGCATGACTTTACGGCTGGTTTATCCTCTCACACTCTTTGCCATGGTTCGTCACCCACGTATCGATATCCCTAACCTATTCAAAAGAGTTTTTGTAGGTCTAATTTATGAATGGTCCCAAACTATATTTAATTCAAAATGCTGATGTAGCAGTCAACACTGAACTTGCAACCAATATACGCAATGTAACTATACCGACTTTTCTCCACTTTGGTCGTTGACCTGTGAGCTAATTCAGCATCATGTCAAAATAATGATGAACACAATATTTTAAGCCTATGGTGAACAACGCCTAGCTGCCTTTATGTCTTTGCATTTCAGGGTTAACAACTATCAACTGGGATTATGGTTCAATGGATTTGTGGTATAGCTCTTTTTTCCACGATTCAAAGGAATTCATGTGTCAAACGTTCAACCAGATTTCTTCCTGCTTTTTTTACAATCGTGTTTACGAATATTACAAAGCAAAATGTCAAAACTTCACTAAATTGAATTATCTGCTCAGCCATATTACTGAGACTTGTATTACGAACGAGCAGGATTTGCTCTATACTCACAATCAACACACCTGCATGAAGGCGTCCAAGAGTTTTTATCGAGTTCACTATTGGATTCATGACAATTACAGCAATAATACTATATGTACATCTTTATGCAGAGAATTTGCTGCCACAACTTTCTGTCTATATTAACAGTAGAAATTCGATTACACAAAATTACAGACGCAGTAATTCAAAACTGTCTTCAATATTACTGCAAAGAAAGCAATTGGATTGTGAGTTTGCATTATTTCAAGTGGCACACCTCAAGAATAATTTTCAACGTGTCACAAATGAATGTCCGTAAAATATGCTCGACTAATAAAATGCATGCCCATGCATGCAACAGGAATAATAAGTACCTAACTATATGCCAGTAGTCAAACAAGAGGTTCGCAAACGATAACAAAGTCATTATCCAACAAAATCTTGATGGTTATTTACACATCAATGCAGATGAATATTTAAAACGAGCAAACAGCGTTGCAGTTTTATCACAGTTTCTTGAAATGTTCAGGTGCTTATTTCAGCAGAGTCGTAAACGTAAACAGCATAATATAGTAACTCGACGGGGTGTCTGTGTTTTTGGAAATTTTCAGACAAGGCTCCCGCAGCTCAATAGGACAGCTATAGGTATACTTCTGCGGGCCAATTTTGTTTCAAAACCCATCACTGTATTATTTCCGGCCACTGTCTTTTCTAAATGTGTATATACTATTTATAATGTATTTAGAGTCAAAGACCGAGCGTTCAATCAAAGTCGTATTACGCGAACGCTCGCAGTGCGCATGCGCGGTGGATGCTGCGGCGCATCATAACTCAGATCGTGCATAGGCCTACTATTTACACAACGCATCACGTTTTTTCTTAATAATAGGTTCGCTTTGAACCATTTGATACGTGGGAAAGTGAAACATAGGAGACAGTGGCGGATTTACTCTTGGTTGCTGGTATATGACGCAAATGATGCAGTCGGATGAGGTGCGAAAAACTACAATGAAAGTAAGCCTAACTTAAAACTGGAAATTGTGAATCGTGGGAGATAATAATGACCAACTTCCTTTTTCGACACAATTGAAACGGAAAAGTCGTATTTCCCACCAGGCAAATCTTCAAACGTACCGTATCATATATATGCTGCATGTTTCCTATTTCTAACAAGAAAAACAGAAAAGACCTCCGTCAAATAAAACGAAAAAAACTCCTTCTTTCGTGTCTAAGACGAAATCGTCTTAAGTGACATCATCCGGTACTTTTAATACCGAAATAAGAATTTTTGAATTTCAATCGGCAGTTGTAATTATTAAGTGCACAAGGAATTGAACAATATTACTTATATGCAAAGTATAACAACATGGGCTTGGTGTTCCACATTATCAGATCTTAAACTAAAAAAGTTAAAACTTCCTTAAGAGAAAAAAGGTAAACCATTGACGGCAACAAACACTAATCAATTGCATAAAGTCACGCCTATTTTCAGCTTACAATTGGATGTATGATAAAACAAACTCAGCGTCTTGAAATGCAAATCTACCTTCCCCAGTGAAAAATCTTGACATATTACTTTGTCAATGATACCATGCAAGGGTTTGAAATCCGTCCAAAAATGGAAAACCCTACATCAGAATAAAAACAAAACTGCGATTCCGACATTTACATGTCAGGTTTTACTGTCCAGTCGTATAATTTAGGTTATTAGCAAGAATTCTGAAGATCTATGCGATGCACCCAAAACTTCAATTTTTTTGTCACCCGTGAAATATGTAGCAATTGAGTGGATGGATCCTGCTCGTTAGTGGAGCGTTCAGATTCCTCTCTAATGAAAATTAAAATTGTGTCGTCCACCTGCATTTTCAACTTTCGCTACATACCTAGCTAGAAACTGGTCCAAACTACGAAAACAATTTGTCAGCTGAATCTCGCCAAAAACAAGAATACCGTGTTGGACCGTGTGAGCTAGTTTTTCTTTTAAAAATGGCTTCAGAAGTGAGATAGGCACCCGAGGCATAAAAACTAACTTGCAGTTAAATCTATTTTCCGAGTAAGTTGTATGGCTTGGAATGGAAAAATTCCTCGAGTTGCTCCATTTACTTTGCCTACCATAATCTATCAACAAAACCCGAATTCATGGTTTTCTTTAGCTTTTTGCCTTCGTATATTTCAAAATCCGCAATTCTCTCCCAACCCAGAAAAACATATTTCCCAAAAAATGCAAAATTTGTCGTCGTGATAATAAATTGTAATTTTCCTACATGTCTAGCTCTCAACAACAGTTTGCCGCATAAGTGATTAATTATATAAGGGGATGAATCGATAACTATATACATCAGTTAACTTAAATTATCCATCCTACGGTTTTTGCTCCAGAATGTGATGTCCATTAAAGTAAAAATGCACGAACACAACCACGTACCGAAAAGACTTTTTCAACGTTTTTTATGTCCCCCCTGACTTTTTATTGTTAATTATTACCATGATTGGACAATTAACTGGTAGCTGCAGCTGCGCACCTGAATACGAATTAACGTCTAAATACATGCAGCAACAATTAATCTACAAAATTTCGAAAATACTAGCATGAAGTAATCGATCGGCAAACGCCAGAAAGTCAACTACTTTAAAACTAAATTACTTTTTTTTACAAACTTAATTGTATTATAAATTATGCTACGGCATCAAAATGTGAACTATTTTTTGAATTTAATTATCACAAAATTGTAGATATATTGCAACGACTCTATTGCCAGGATGCATATATGCAAAAATGTGCAATATAGTCTACAAAAAAATATGAATTACGAAAGAAAACGACAAAAACAATGGAAATGTATTTCACGCTTCAACTTTCTAGTACAATTCCATTATTGTTTCATGTGTATATGATTTGCACTAGAATGCTTTCCCAGAAGTTATGTTCTGGCATTAATAACATTGTTTTTTTTAAGCCGTGCTTAAAGTAATTGGAGAAACGTCTTTCACTATCCTTGTAGTTCGCCTATTTTAAGTAGGCTGCAGAAAGTAAATCTAAACACCAGGGGGCGCATTCAGTCGAAGGGTTTAGTGGGTGAATCACGCAAAAAAGAGGTGCAAAGAATAGTGAGCACCCTGGTGTTTGTTTTTTCTTCATTGCTTTACAAAATAAATTCCAAAATTATTTATGTTATATGTTGCAATAAAATCACGCATTGAATCTGTAAGCAACAGCTTTTCATGATTTTTTTTGTATTGTACGTACTGTGATTGTATAGTTTTAAACCTGAAAAGTAATAAATACCGATCAACGATTACTGGTCTACGAAAATCTCTCTGAAGACTTTTCGAAGAGGCTAGGCAATGAATAATGAATGATCGTACGTATTCAAATTAGTAAGAAATTGTGGTTGCATAAAGAAGTCGATTTTCTTGTTCGTCTGTCATGTAACATATAAAAATAAATTCAATTATTGGAAAGACTTGTAAGATATACACGCAATAGTGACATCTACAGGGTGGGCAAAATCTCAATGCGAAGCATTCTGTCAATCAATTTGGAGCCGTCAGATCGAAAACAAGAATAAACTTCGTTATGAAAAGTGGACATGGCAGAACGTTATCTGAAAACGAGTCGTGCAATGAAAATGTAGGTTTAGGTGTGTATATATATATATATATACTTCTGCTGAACAAGAAACCCTAAATTTCGCGTTTGTGCACAAGGGTTTCAAGGTAGTACTGGTAAGTAGTATAATATAACCTGGCATATACTCGTATATAACTATTACCGGGGCACTGCAATTAACTGTGGACGTATACTCTTTAAAAGGACCATTGCTTTTCTCGCAACTGACTTGACTAGCAGCAGGGAGGTCTAAAAAGGAAAAGAAATCGACGCTTGAGGCGCAAATTTACCAAAAATTACGACTGCGCAAAACCGTGTCCATGATGGCAACTTAATACTGCCCCATTACATAGGTGTATCGATTTAGTGCAAAATTCATCATGTCAAACAATTAAGTTCAATTGCGATCCCGGCAAAAGATAAGAAGCATTACCCAACCACATGTTGCCACACAAAAGGTGTTAAATTTGAGCTTAAAATGGGCGGCAACATCGTTTCTGAGATGTTATCGCCATCTTAGCGCGCATTCAAATAAGCAATAAACCTACGTGCTTATTATGCATGCGCAGCGCTCAAGTAATAAGCGAGTTTCAAGCTTATCTTCAAAACTTCTATGCGTTCATTTAACGATTTTATTTGGTAGCAAAATGTGGCTCGTTATGACGTCACAACGAGGCCTGCCTTCAAATGATCGATCATCTACAGAGTGAGCAAACGACGTTGATGACGTCAAGGAGTGAATTCTGACCGAGTTTAAGAGGTTGCCGAAGAATTTTTAGGCAGCAGCCGAGTTTTTGGCTGTCACAGTAGGCGGTCATATCTAGAATTATATATTATTTATGTATGCTGATTTTTGCTGACGATTGATGGGTGCCCCTCCAAGCAAACCCCAGAGCAAAACAATGCACCGCTGAGCCAATTACAAGTTCAATTAAATCCCCCTGTGCAAAAATTGTCATTGCTCGGGGGTGGCAAACTTCTTTCATACACTTCACTTTAACTGACAGCTGCTAACATGATACGACTGTATAACCCACTTGCACAAACGGTTTGCTTTGCTGCACAGCGAATCATCCTAAACAGAAACCCAGTTTAGCACGAAGTAGCAACAAACTAACCCTTTTAAAATGCTCGCGTTGCAATTCAATGATGTATACTTTATATCCGCAATTCCGGCATGAATATAAGAAACTATTTCTTTTCAATTTCCTAAAAAGTTATAAAATATGCGGAATATACATTAATTGCGCAAATTTTTTTTAACTATATTTGAGTACAAACATTTTTTAGAAACTTATTAAATGTTCTTTATTCAATTTAAATAACACGATGGAATTCTACTTGAAATGCAGCTTTTGTGGCAGAAAAGGGTATTACAAAATATTCGGAATGATCTGCAATGCTCCCTTCTAAACTTGGTTATATCAGGCGAAGTTTTGGTTCAACCCCAACTCCCCTACCTTGTCGCATCTCTTTCTGTATTTAGTTGTCAATTTGACCTTGGATTGAGTTCAACTCAGGTCAGTATCAATGCTATATAACACGATGCAACAGTGATAACAATATGTTTCTCTGTACAGGGTGTTTGTTAATCATACGGGAAAAAATCAAGGGGTTATTCCCTGGACTATATTCTATAAGAATATTTTGTCCATTGATAATTTTTGAAAACCTGCTTTGTTTCGAAACAAAGTTTTCGCCCAAACCATTTTTGGTATCAGAAGTTGGATTTTGCCTCCAAGCTGGAGGTATTGTCATTTTGAACTGTTCTTGTAGATTATGATGCTTTCACATGTAATTTTTTTAATAAAATGTTGTCATTGTTTCAAAAACAACTTGCTTTTTATGAAGTGGCTAGCTCGAAGTCCTGACTTGAGTCTCATATCTTTGGAGATAATGCCCACAAGTGTTTACGCCAACAATAGACAATTTGCAAATGTGAATGAACAACAAACCACAATTCACGACTGCTGGGACAATATCCCTAATACAGTGGGAAATACCTATGTACGTTGTTAAGTGCAATATGTTATTTGAAATGCATGTTACTGAGAACTTCTGCAGCCTCACTAAATAAATGTTCGAAATTGTACACAAACTTGGTCATACATCATTTAAATACCTCTGTCTACTGCATTAAATTTTCAAAATGACTGTCACAATATAAGTATATATTATTCAAAAAGTTATCATTCTATAGACTTTTTTGGATGTTCTATATTTCAACCAAATTTCACTTATATGTACTTCTTGAAGCACAGTCCACAAATCACCTGCAATTAGTAGTTCCAAACGCACAAACAGTGGGGGGGGGGGGGGGGGGGACATTTGAAACCACCAAAACAATAAGAGGGAAAGCAATACTCTTTTGAAAGTAAGAGTCACGTTGGAGAGGGTTTCTTGACCTAGGGTTAATTTGTGGCTCCATAGGGGCAACAGTTTCACCAGCGTGACCAATTGCATGATGATCCACTCTGTGAATGTAAGTCCATTAAAAAAAATGGGACCTAACATGGCTTCTACGCAGCTTTTACATTACACAGAATACATGTACCCAGCCTTTCCCTCCATGCACATCTCGAAGTTTGTATACATGGAAAGAAACAGGGAAATTATGGAATTCAGCACTGTCAAGTAGTTCAATACTACTTGTAAGTTTGGGTACAAAGCAGGAACAATAGGAAACAGAGATTTGCAGATGTAACGTCAGTAAAATAGACAAGGGTGCAAGTTTCTTGATGCGTAGCATTTTTCACTTGGATGAGCTCAGCTAGGAGCATGTGATAGGCCCTTTGTGTCTTCGCACTATCCAACTTTGATTTTGCAGCAAAAATCACGCAATCGGAACGAACCATGTAAAGGACATTGCGACTAGGACACTATAAACAATCATTACAAAAAAACATTAACCTTTTCCACAAACTTCAGAAATTCGTCACGCAATGTATATAAAATGTGTTTTTCTTCCCTTTGCTCCTTAAGAGGCACTTAGTTCAAAAACATTGGTCCTTTTAAGGATGACTAGCGTTTCGAAAGAGACTTTCAAAATAAATTGGCTTTCTATGAGGTTGATCAGGTTGTCAGGTTTCATGCATGATTTTAGTCCAGGTGCTTGCAAACTAAGCAATTATGTCTCACTGATTCTTTGGTAACATTTGAAATAGTTTCAATATTCCTACATAATCATGAAATATTTCCGTCGTTAATTGCTGATATGACTTTAAAACTCCTATACAGGGTGTTTCTGAAATAGGTGAACAAACTAGCAGGGTATACTCTCTGCATAAAAACAAGAAAAACAATTAAGACCTGGCAAATACTGAAAGAACACCTGTTTCACTCATATCATTTTCAAAGAGTTCAGGGACTTTTTGCCTGCTGATTACATGTCACAAGAACAGTTTTGCCAGTGGGTCATCACCAAATGTTTGACTCAAACTTTGTATCATTAATTATATGTTCACACATGAGGAAACCTTAATTTCTGAGAGATGAAATCATGATATTTCACATTCATCAATTGGACATTATGAATTTACATGCTACCATCACAAGGCGCCATCAGTAATAATCTTTATGGGCTAAAATTGTTAGCGATTGCTTGGTAGAACCACATGGTACTACACCGTCTGACTGGCAACACCCTTCCCCTATTGCTTGAAAATGTTCCTTTGGCAACCAGGTTGAACATGTAGGTATACTAGTGTGCTCCACCACATTTCAGTCGCCATGCTCGTAATGCTCTCAATGACATATTTCATGACAAGTAGATATAGGAATGGCAGGGCCTATTGCATGGCCACCATGTTCACCAGACCTGAATCGCTTAGACTTCTACTTGTGGGGCCACACGAAATCCTTGGTTTATGCAACTCCATGTTGCAACTGCAGCCTAATTTCGTTAACAAATTCTTGCTGCCTTTGTTACCAATCGCAGACTTCCTGTTCCTGGCACCTTTCAATAGGCGTTATAATGCATGCATTGCATCCCATGGAGGACATTTTGATCATCTGCTCTAAAACGGTGTAGGCATTTCGAAAAAAATGATCAATGATATAAGACGTGGGGATCATGAATTATTGATGTAATGTTTTAGGTGCTACTTTAAAACCTAAGCGTTTGGAACGTCTTGTTTGTAAGCAGGGAATATACCTTGTAAGTTTGTCCTCCTATTTCAGAAACACTCTATATTTATGGGATATTGATATTTGTTTTTTTTTACAATTTTTTGTGAAAACTATCTGGCATTTTCACGAGCATTGAGGAATATATTTTGATGTGCACAGCTAAATGTTATAGGTTTACTGACATAATGGTCATAGCCTGAAACCCTTTCATGATATAAATCATGATTTCACAGCGGTTTGGTCGGTGATACTGGAAGCCACATGTCGCTATAGGGGTCGTGGATGATAGGATTCATCTTTTTCTAGCACTCAGCTAGTCGATTATAAGCCTAACGTTTAGAATGAATGTTTAGTAAAAGGGCAGTTTGGTTATAGGTCTATAAATCTAATTGCTATTCTTTGCAGACAGCGTTTTCCTATTGTACAATCTTGGTCCCTGTTTTGGCTTTCTTTCCATGCAGGCATTACTGTAGTATACCAATAGTAAATTTAATTGCTGCTTGAAACTAGTTAAAAGTAATACCGGATCTCATCAAGCAAGGGTTTGAATCCAAGTAGGTGCTATAAAATAGAAGAGGAATGGCAAGTTTAAAAGTATTCCTAAATCATGCAGGTTGCAGATAAACTATGATCAAAGCACACACACAGCAACCCAACCCCCGACCCCTTTTTGGTTCGTTTTCGCGCCTCATGGGTGGTCCACCAGTACCACTGAGCAATTTCTTTTGCAGCCTAACCACAATTATTTTTATTCAAGTTAAGGCTATATGGAAGAGCTTTGGCGTGGAGCATTGTCTCCTGCAGGTGGCGCTGTCATTTGTATTCTAATACATGGAGCAGCTTTTCCACTTTTTTTTCCCTTGTAATGAAGTCAAAAACATGATATAAAAATGTATTAAAATACTATCAATATTTAGCTACTAAACTCACGTAGCAGAATTTGAATTCCTCCTGGTTTTTGTGTAAAAAATTTCTAAATTTCTAAATGATAGAAAAGTTTCAGCAAAATTGCTGGAAATGTACACATGTTATTT
>WWPM01024257.1:17413-35493 GCA_023279145.1 Glomeris maerens | reverse complement strand
TACTCTTAATTGGGTTTCCTTAAAGGAACCGAAGAAATACACGTATACTTCGAACTGCGAATTTACCGGACGCGTGGGAAGATGAAAATCTGCTGTCCGTGGTAGTGAAATGAAAGGAACGTCTGATTACAAGTTGTAATGCCTTTTAAGACGAGCATTTTTAGTAGTTCAGTCAATTAGGGCTAAAATACAGATTTAATGATGTAATTGGTTCTAAGCAGAAAACATTTTGCGATTGGAAATTTGGGAACTGGAATCGAACTCTCCAGTAAGAAATGAATGGAAATGGGAAATAATAACCGAGATTCACTCTTATGTACAGAAATCGATAAAACCTTTCAGAACCTTTCGTAACCTGGAAGTTGCGTAGCGGTGGATACTGCCGTGACGTTGCGGTCTGTCGGTTGTTGAATTCGATTTTTGTTTCTTACCAAGGGCCCTCGTGGAATTCGGCCCCTCGACTCTCACGCCGATCTCCTCGACTAAGAAGATCAGCGGCGTGCAAGTCGCGCCGGAGGTTTACCACGCCGTCAAGATGAGGTGGGTTTCTTGACGGGTCCTGTCCATTTTGCGCTCATATTTACTACCGCGCGTCAAGGTTACTGAAGCACAACTTCGAATTCCACCGTGTGTCGGACGAGGAAGCGCAGCGCCGTCTCGACGACCTCGCGTGTTACTCAAGGCAGAGGGACGACGCGAGCGGCGTGAAGAGACTGCGCTCGAACCGGTAAACTAATATTTTTTTTGAGTTTGCAGGGTTCGGGGTTCACCGCTTCGGTTTAAAATCGCAGGGTGAAGTGCATGAAAGTGGACACGTTGACCCAAGTGCCCCTTCCGGGATTGGGATGCTCGGCCATCAGCATCTTCATTTCGAACGTGAGAAACGTTGCGGGGAAATACGGTCGAACCTCGGTAATAACCGCTCGTTACCAGCGCCTCGTCTAGACGTCTCGAACCTTATTAATCGCACCAATTAACTGTTGACACCCACCGGTCACTTGCCAATATACAGGGCGTCTCTAAATTCGTATTCGATACTTTCCGTAAGTTGCAAATAGGACGTATAGCAGAGTTGACGAGGTTCGACCGTACGGAGCAATCACGCGCAGATGTGACGTTTCGTTAAGCCTTCGGGGCCCTCGTTTCCAGCAAGTGGATTGCGGCCATTTCTGGGCTCAGTACAAAGACAACGAGACGGACGCGAAACTGCGAAGGCTCCAATCCGACATCCGGGGATGCGTGGCGACTTCCGACGTCCCGGTCGGTGAACCGTTTCTCTTTTCGAATCCGGTAACCCGGGGTGTCTATCGGTCCCGGGATTGGGACTTGTTTAGCAAACCAACTGTTAATTCACAATGGGCTATTTTAAACGAGAGAGTTAGCGACCTTTGCGATAGACATCCTGGTACTTTCTTGCGTGAACGTGTCTCGCGGTGTCGCGTACAGGCTCGGGGCCCCATCGTGCCCGGCAAGATCCTGCTGGCCCCTTTCAGCAGCGAATTCGACGAGACGGCGTCTTACTACCGCGCTCGCGTGGAGGCGGTGGACTCGCAGTCCGTCGAGGTCAGTACGCAACGTCGCATGCTTTATAGCGGGAAGATCGGAAACCCGTCCCTTTCCTTTCTATTTCTCTAGGTTTTCTTTGTGGATTTCGGGAACAGGGCCACGGTGGCCAAGGCGTTCCTGCGGCAGTTAGACGAGGAGGCGTTCCCTTCGCTGCTCTCCGTTCCCGCGCTCGCGTTCGAGTGCAAGTTGTCGCGGGTTAAGCCCGTGGGCCACCGTTGGACCGAAGACGCGAGGGTCTACTTCCTGACGGTGACCAACGGCCGCAAGTTGACCGCGAGGGTGAGTTTCGATCGCGGGTTTCGCGTCCCGCTTGCCGACGGGCTTCAGTACCTTTTTTTCTCCGCGGCAAAGATCTACTCCGTCGTATACGACATGGTGCGGCTGGAGCTGTTCCTCGACCGGGACGTGAGCGTCAACGACGAGTTGGTCGCGAGACGGTACGCCGTCGTCGCCGAAGAACTGCTCGTGTCCAAGGTCCGTTTTTTTGTCTTTTCTTATTCTTACAACTGAATGCGGTTGCCGCGCCTCGGTTTACAAAAGGAAAGCGAGTTGCCCGATGCGGAACGCGATTGACATGCAACTATTGTTTAAATGTTAGAATGAAAAATATAAAGTTCTATAGATGGCGCTGTTCTAAATACGCGCGTTAGTAGAACAAGAACCTTGTTGTAGATGCGAACTTACCGTGGGATTGGGCGCCGTGAGTCCGCGAAGGGTCTAGGACACGCGAATACGGAACGCTTTCTCGCTTTACTTTGCGTGTCAATGGGCCAAGAAGGTGAGCCGCAAATGGCCAGGGAGTAACGAAAGGAGATGATCGCGTTGGTTTTTGGAGAACGAGTTATTCCAAAATCTGATTTTAGTTATGAAATTTACAAAACGTTTTCGTTTCGGAACGCAATTAATCCCGTAAACCGAGGTGTTGTTGCCGTAATTCGTTCAATCTTATTATCGCAGCAAAACAACGAGATGCGGATGCGGACCGACGCGAGCGCGTCCCGTTCGACCGTGTACGACTACGACGACGCGAGGCTCCTGCCGCATTCCCTCCTCAAGAACACCGCGAACCCTTGCGAAACGGGCCCCAGGGTTAGTCGGTCCCTTCCCCCTTCCCGCTCCGTCTTTTCTTTAAACGGTCTATTCCCCGGACGGACAGCTGCGGCTGCAAGGGCCGTGCAGCCCCGTGGAGATGTCGTTCTTCAGCCTGCAGAAGAAGATGATGTTCGGCTCGATCCACGTGGACGCCGACAGCATCAACTCGGTGGCCCTCGACGCGGAGCCCCACGACCAGCACGACCGGCTGCTGGTGGCGGCCCAGGTGAGCACCAACGTGGGGGCCACGGCGCTCACGGCCAGGAACACCACGCTGCTGCCCAACATCCACGGCCTCCTGTCCACCGTGTGCCTCCTCTTCGCGCCCATGGCCGAGCTGAGGTGCGACGCCGCGCGGTCCCGGTACACGGGCGCCATCTGCGGGCTGGGGCGCGACGACCGCGGAAGGTCCCTGTACCCGGAGCACGACATGGAGATCGAGTTCGACACCCGCTTCGACCACCACGTGCTGTTCCTCGTAGGTTCTTCCCGGTTAATTTGCCCGAGTTCAATATAAATGTAGGCTTAAACCGAATCGAATCTCAGACCAACATACTGCGGTACGGCATAAACCTGACGCTGGGGCGCGCGTCCTTCCACGGGGACTTTGCGGCGCACCAGAAGCGAGCCAGGGACCAACTCATCAAGTGAGGCGCCCTTCTTTCCTATTCTTAGTAAACATAGGTCCCTCTTTACGTTACCGTTCCAGAGAACGGATGAGAAATTTTTTTTTTTTTTTTTTTTATACGAACACTTTTCATTGAAACGCAATTTTCGTTCGCCAGGTTGGCGTTCACGTTCCGCGAGTCCGCGCCCAAAGTCCTCACCGGCCGCTACCAGAACAAGTGGAACACGTTGGGGCCGTACAGGATGGAGACGACCGTGGAGAACATGGAGGACGTGGTGCAGCTGCTGCCCTTGCTGGACGCCATCCACCTGGTCGGCCAACGGGTCCCGAGCGGCGACCAGTTCTCGACGGACGACGTGGCCTCCGTCGTGTCCTCCATGGATCTCGATAACATCTGAGCGGCGATATCGTTACCTTTTTTTTTAAATATCGTTTTGTTTTTATAATTCACTTACGGTTAAGAGTTCCTTTCGTTTCAACCGTGTTTCGCACCGTAGCGTCCCGAGTAACGTTACCTTGGACGCGGCGAAGGTTCCCTCGTGTGAAGGTGCGGACGTAACGGGATGCGGAGATTAAAAACGTTGCGAGTGCGATTTACGGTCGTTGCTGTAAGGACTCCTGGCCTCGGCAGATCTCCCGCACGATCCTCTCGTGTTCGGCCAACAGCTCCGCGAACTCGGTCATCCGCTTGCGCGCGGCCTCCTGATACACATCGATCGAACGCTTTTTGAACCCATGGAACGTTTTCTTGAATCGACGGAACGTTTTTTGAATCCGTAGAACGTTTACGAATTCACGGAACGTTTTTGAACTCGTGAAACGTTTTTTGAATTCACGGAACGTTTTCGAATTCACGGAACGTTTTTGAACTCGTGGAACGTTTTTCGAATCCATAGAACGTTTTCGAATTCATTGATAGGTTTTGTGAGTTCATGGAACGTTTTTGAATCCATGGAACGTTTTTTGAATCCATGCAACGTTTTTTTTCAATATCGTCAGCGATGTCTTTGAAAGCGTATCGAAATGTGTACAGCTTCAGGCGGAGTTAGTGCGTTTTCACAAGTCGCGTTTAATTAACCGATAAACAATTATTATAGTTGGTCGACGAAGAAGTTGAATACGCACATTTCGATACGGCTTCGGACTTCGCGCACGGTTCCCCTATCGGTAACTGATTTGGAAAGTCAGAATTTTAACCTCTGATAATGAACCCTTCACGGTATCAATTTCACGTATCGCTCCGTAATCTTTAATACGGTAAAGTTTCGATAAGGAGTTGCCCACTGACGTCTTTGATTACGTAACGAAGATTTAGATTCCCCCCACCCGAAAACAAAATAAGGATATTTTATTATCGGAAGAAATTCAACGACTGTCTCTTTCCTTAGATATGGGTCCTTTACGGCGAGAACCTGCTTTACGAACTTCTTGACGGGAATTCGGCCGCATTTTCTCGAGTGGGCGGACGAAGATGCTATTTTGGGCAGTTTAAAATCCCTTATCTTAGCCGTCAAGAAAGATCTGCGCACTTTGACTATGCGCCAGACCTTTCTTCGGCAACAGTTTCCAAAATTAATATTGGGGGTTTATTGTTCTTTTACGCTTCTCCAACAAAATTGAACTGTTATTGCTGGGGAAGCATTTGCTACTCTTCATAGGCCGAAGAAACCTTGGAAGAAAAGAAGAGGAACTTACCACGAGCGACTGGCGGTCGAGCGCCGCTTCCGCGTTGCAACCTGGAAACCGGACAGAAGCGGACCAAGATGGACAGAAACACGGAGGAACAGACAGAGATACACAGAGAAAAAATAGATATAATATCGGTAAAGACGAAGGAAACGGAGAGAAGTCGGCGTTACAGCGCGCTCGCTAAGGCGTTTTCCGTAAGCCGAGTGCCCTAACCGATCTGCTGCCCTTCGACGGTCGGGTCCTCTTCCGGGGCCTTGTCTACTAAGATGAGCACTCCGGTGTCGGAAGCCTCCGTCGAGTTCATCCCGGCTCCGTCTTCGTCTTCGTCCGCGGGCCACGCGACGGGACTCATGCGACTGGTGCGCGTCTTGCGCCTGCGCCGCGAGTCAAGAACGGTAATGGTATATTGTAAGATAACAGACTCCCATCCCTCCGCATTCTTATCGGGCCACTCGAGCTTCTGGCCTATCTTTTAATGTTTTGTTTTTTTTTTTGCGTTACTTAGCCCCCCCCCCCCCCCCTCCGTGATAAAAGAGAAATGCGAACAACGCAGGCTGCCAAGTGCTCGTTTTCTTATTTTATTCTTTCATATTTGTTTGGGACGATTCAGGCCAAACATTAATTTCACGTGTTTCAAAGGTTTCTGAAAGAATGAGTCGAAATCTGTATACGATAAGTGTGTTGTTTTGTTAAACGGCGTGCGAGGTAAAACCGTTGGAATTCGAACGTTTTTGAATCGACGGAACGTTTTTGAATTCGAGTCCATCGAACGTTTTTGAATTTTGAATTCATGGAAGCTTTTTTGAATACATAGAACGTTTTTTTTAATCCATAGAACGCTTTTTGAATTTGATTCCGTACGTTTTCAAATCCATCGAACCTTTTTTTGATTCCATGGAACGTTTTTTTGAATTCGTGGAACGTTTTTTGAATTCGTGGAACGTTTTCAATTCTGCGGAACGTTTATGAATTTGAATATTTGAATCGATGGAGCGTTTTTGAATTTGGATTCATGGAAACTTTTTTGAGTCCATGAAACGTTTTCAAATCCATTGAACTTTTTTTGAATCCATGGAAATTTTTTGAATCCGAATTCACGAAACGTTTTTGAATTTGAATCCGCGGAACGTTTTTGAATCCATAGAACGTTTTCAAATCCGCGGAACTTTTATGAATTTGAAACGATGGAGCGTTTCTGAATTCGTGGAACGTTTTAGAATACCGCTGGCGATGTATTTATTTGAAAGTTAGCTTTAGGGAAAACTATTTCTGAATGCTGGTTCAATACAACGTAGGTTTTGCTGAACACGATGCGAATTTGTACGGTGTCCATCTACATCTCCAGTGTACAAAACGTTCCATAGATTCAAAAACCCTCGAACCCCTACCTGTTCTTTTGTTTTACACGCGCACCGCAGAGCTTCACAAAACAATTCTCTAAAATTTCAAAAGTCTCCCGTAAAAATGTGGGAAAATGTTCACACCACCAAACAACTGACGCAATATCCACTTGTATCTTGTTATATTTCTATTTACAATCGGCAGCCTGCGTTCAACCTTAGCGGCAAACTTACGCCGTCCAGACGTCGTCGGCGTCTTCGCGAGCTTCTTCGCTCTCTTGTACCGCGACCTCTTCGGTTTCTCGGACTTCCTCAACGGACTCTACTCTTAAGCACTCTTCTTGGGAAGGCTGAGGGGTTAGCGGTTCCTCTACGGTCGGTTCCGGGTCCTGTTCTGGCGCCGGCTCCGGGGTCCGCTCGCGCTCCTCCTCCTGTCAAGGTGTAGAAACAAAAAGCGCCTTTACGTCTCCGTTTTGCAGACTTATAAAGTAACAAAACGAGGATAGATAGCGGGTTTAATAATCCCGGTTGACGTCAACATTTTGTTGCGCGAACGACCAGAACCAATATTGATACGTCTTCGCGTACGTTCGTATATTGGCACAGATAAGACTTATGAAAAGGGCAAGATAAGCACGGCTTATTAAGCGAGGTGTTGTTGTGTTTCGTCAACTTTCACCCCCCAATCCTCAAATTGCCGTCATACACAGGTCGACGTAACTGCGACCAAGTTGACGGAAAGGGAGTGTGACATCTTTCCCCGGCCGCCATCTTTGGTCGCAGTTAACAGCTGTCCCGTACAAAGCCAACTTACCGGTTTCTCGTCCACTTGTTCGGAAGCGGGTGTTTCCGGTTCAGATTCTGGCACTTCAGGTTCGGATACCGGTACTTCCGGTGCGAGTACCGGTACTTCCTGCTCGGGTACCGGTACTTCGGGTTCAGGTACTTCCGGTTCCGGTGTGGCCGCAATCGGTTCCGATACCGGCTCGGGTTCAGGTTCAGGCTGCGGTTCTTGCGGCTTCGCTGCGGGTTCCGGCTCAGGTTCAGGTTCCGGTTCCGGCTTCGATACGGGTTCCGGTTCTGGTTCCGGCTCTGGTTTCGATACTGGTTCCGGTTCTGGTTTCGATACGGGTTCCGGTTCGATCGGTTTCGGTTTCTCGACGGGAGTTGGCTTGGGCCGCTGCTTCATCGCGGATTTCTTGGGCCGCGGAGACACGGGCTCCGGCGAAGGCTCCTTGACCGGTTCCGGGGTTGGTTCCTTGACCGGTTCCGGTGTGGGTTCCTTGACCGGTTCCGGGGTGGGTTCCTTGACCGGTTCCGGGGAAGCCTCCTTGGGCCATTCGGGTTCCGGGGTGGTACGGCGTCTCGGCGCCGGTCGGCTGTAGGTCCGTTCCTCCTCGGCTTCCGGTTCCGGTTCGGGCTCCCGGTGTTGCTTAGGGGACGGCTTGCGGGGTTTGGGCACCGTGAACTCGACTCTGGTCTCCTCCTCCCGCGAGGAAGGGGCCGGAGGTTCGTCCACTTGGACGTCCACCCTGGCGCGGCCCCTTGGGCGTTCCCCGCGAGACTGCGGTTCCTCGTGGGGCCCCGAGGTGTGGTAGTTGACGAGGACCTGGCGCCGGGTGCCCATGTCGCCCGCCGAAGACGAGGCCGGTGACGTCCAGGTTGGGGCCTGCGTGGGACCTTTGAACAAGCGCCTGTCGATAGACAAGGTTTCGTTAACTCGCTTTTGGGCCCCAAAACCCCCAAAAAAGGCTAGGAGGAAAAACCTCACGTGGTGGTAGTTTTGTCTTGAGGGTGGGAAAGGCAATAGCCCTTTTCTTAGATAGCATTGGGATTGGCCCTTTGCAGTAATTACGGATTGACGATTCGACTGAGTAAAATAAGCGAATAGATAATGTCCCTAAAGTCCGATGAAAGCTACCCTTTTGGGGACACTTTCCTGGGTTAAAGGCCCTTGAAATGGACCACTAGTGACTGTTGCGATCGTAAATTGGATTGGACCGCAAACGTCCGAGATTTACTTGAGAGAGTCCGGCTTGCCCTTTCGCTGTTCCCTCCGTAAAAGCCTCTGCGTGATGTACGGCTGCACGGTCGCGTTCTGTTCGCGGACAAGGTAGCGTAAGGACCTGCGTTCCGAGGGCAAAGGGCATGCGTACGTACTGACCGGTCCCGGGATGTAGACCCTCGGTTTCCTAGCCGCGTAGTAGTAGTCTATCACGTCACCGTCCTCGTGCCCGTACTCGTAGCCGTATCCCGATGGGACCCTTCGACCGGACAGCGGCGAGAGCCTCACGCCGTAACTCCTGTAAGGACCCGATCGGGTTAGTTAGGTCCTACGGCGGGAAGGGGCATCCGCGGTTTTTACCTTGCCGGGATCACCGGGCGGGTTCTCTTTGGCGGCTCGAGCATGGATGAGAAAAGGGCCTCTGACGTGCTCACGGTGCTCAGGTGAGACTATCGGTAAAAGGTATTGATGGGCCTGTTCGTAGGTTTTCATGGGATTGGTGGTTTTTTTTTTACCTTCGCAATCTCGTACGCAGTACGGTCCTTGTGTCTCATCAGGTCGATACGGCGCTGTAAAGTGGTTAAAAGGCCGTTGTTATTATAGGTTTCATTGGGCACTTGTACTCGTTAAAGAGCTTTTAGCACTGAACGCCGTATGTGCCCTTTGCGCTCGTGTACGGTTCGCCTCCATTGGAGCCCTTTTCGGAGCTGTCGAAGGGAAAGTGACAGGATTTCCCCGTTTTCGTCATTTCAGGCCCCGCCCCACTGAGGCTCCGCCCATTTTTAGACCACGCCTACCTCAGGCTCCGCCTCTTGCTTAAAATTTTACATCGGGCACTTTATTTATTGATTATCCTATTTTTGTTGGCCCCTCCTGGGTTTCTGCCACACCCATCTGAAGCTCCCCCTCCGAAATACAGACACGCCCAACATTTAGATCACTCCCACCTGTAGCCCCGCCCTGTCGATGACACATCTGTAATCGTACCTTACGCTCCAGTTGGGTACTTTTCTTCAGCACCTCTTAGCTGCGACGTCTCAAACCCCGCCCACGTGTATTGGCCCTCCCAACTGAAGCCACGCCCATCTTCGTTGACCCCGCCCATCGGAAGCCACGCCTCTTGCTGCTGATAAAGTTGCGATCCAGATCCATATCCGCGCTCGTAGATCTCTGGGATGAAACATCTCCTTCCATCCCTCCCACCTGAAACCACTCCTACCTGGATGCTCCGCCCACCTGAAGTCCCGCCCATCTTACTTGGCCCCGCCCATCGAAAGCCACACCTCTCACTGCTAATAGCGTTGAGATTCATTTCTGCACTTGTAGCTCTCCAGACGCGACATCTCCTTTGACCGCTCCCACTCGAATGCCCCTCCCACCTGAAGCCACTCCCACCTGTTCACCCCGCCTCTTTTCAGTACAATTAATCTTCTCCGTCACTTTGCCTTTAACGGTACGGCGTAAAAAACGAACTCTTCGACGGCGCAGCAAGTTTGCGAAACAACCCAAGAAGATTTGCTCGTAATTAGCATATAGCAGGGGCGGGGCGGTACGTATGCAAATGAGGTTACGTTGATGCGGTGAGCCGAGTGAAGCGAAGGGCTGACACGGGGCAGAGCGTAGGGCCTGGTCCTGGCGATGCCGTAGTCGGCTTCTTCTTCGGCGGCCAAAGACGCCGAAACCGCTCCCACGGTGCGCTGTTTATTTGAACCAATCGGACATGTTTTATTAGTGGTGCGAGTGAACTGTATCGCAACTGCTTCAAATCTATATCCGGCACACGTAGCACCTGCCGCTTTTCCCCATTCATTACGCCGCAAACTCTTTATTTTAAACAAAACCAAAAACTACGAAACTAAAATACGCACTGAGGGGTTTTAATTACGTAGGGCCTATATATCCCTTGAATTTGAGAATCGCGGTTACTTTGAGGAAAGCGGTGGGAGGAGCTGAAACCGCAAATGTGCCGATTAAGTAGGGTGGGGCTTGTGGGCGTGGCCCGCGCTGACAATTGAAGTATCCAGTTATACAAGGGGTTGGTTTTTTTTTATTGAGGAATGCGAGGGAACGTCTTAAAAGATTGAAGTAAACGACAAGAGGAAGTTGGTGACGTCACAGTGGCTCCGGTTTCACTTTGGCGCCTTTTCCCACTATGCACCGGTGCAAATTTAGAAACCCAGTCCGCGTTTTTTAACCCCCTAAAACTTCTCCCCAAAACGTAAAAATTCTGCACAAATACACAAGGGGTCGTCCACAAACAACGTAGTACCTTGATTAAGATGTTGAAATCTGGGGTTAATCACGTTCCTTAAATAGGTGAAATTTAAGTGGCACAAGTTTCCGAAGGAAAGGTGTTTATCGACACCCAAATTACGAGAAGTTACACCTTTAACACCACCGAAAACCGTAATTTAGATTTGAATTTACGCAAGTTGTGCAGATTACGCCCTTTGCTCTACACCGTCAATTAGGAAAAAACCTCGCTTACCCAATAAGCCGGGGAATAAGATGGCCGACTCGGTGTTGTCCAGTGATTGTCCATGTTTTATGAGTGTGCTTTTGCGAAGTTTGGCGCTCGTCTGACGCGAAGATGCTGCGAGATTGGGGATGCTGGATGCTGGAGGCTGCGGTTGCCACGGCGACCGAGTCGCATCCGCCAATCGCAGCCTCGGTGTCCTTATTCTCTCCCCCACTTGCTTTTTCAACACATTTTCCAACTTCTTTTTCCACTTTATTCCTGAAGTTAAGAAGGGGAAGAAAAAAACCTATTTATTGACGTTTCGGTCTCGTTACTCTTTGAGTGTCATCAAAAGTGAAACTGCTATTTTTCTTCGCATTATTTTCGTACTTTTGGGGTTTGGTCATAAAGGTGACCCTTACCTTATAAACAGATTGCAAATTTAGTTTTCTTCAAGCTTCGGGTCCTTATTTATACCTCGAAGTTGGCAATTGATGTTCCTGCTGAATTCTCATTAGTTATCACCTTATCTCGTTATTTCGAGACAAATTTGCATAATTTTCTTACAATTACGTATTGTCAATAATTTAACTACAAAATCACATATTACTTTAATTACACAATCACATAAATTTCATTACATAATCATTTACATAATAGCATTCAATATTACATATTGACATCAATTTAATTGCCTAATCACATTTTTCTTTTTCTTTAACTACATGTGAATTTAACTGCATTGTACAGTTACTTACATTTGCCTGCATGCTTAATCGCACTTAAGTTGTATACGCTGAAATTGCATTTATTTACGCGTTTATTTGCTTTGTTTACATTGTTATATTTGAGTTTTTGGTTCATTATATAGGCGCCAAGTGTACGAGAGCTGTTTTTGTCGGTTCAGTGGCGATATTAAATGCTGCGATGAATAATTGTTATCTATTTTGGCCACCGACTGAAATAGATACGCGATATGAAGTTGGCAATAAATGGAGACACTTTGACAAGGGACCAATCGCCATCCTTCTCCTCTGTACGTGTATATACTACGCTGTGGCCAAGGCCAAACTTATTCTTATTATAGGCCCCATATCCGTACACATGCGTAAACTTTCGCGCTAATAAAACCTTTATATGGCCTACTCTGCGTGCTGGGTGGCCGAAAGACTTTTGGCCTTCGAGCCCGAATTAAGGCCAAACGGATTCCGAACGCTTTGTCAAGGAACGGAAGAGTTATCGTGAAAAGAAAAATGACCGGGCCGTATCGAGATTGCCTATGGCTATGGTTGTATCGAAGCGTGTCGATACTAACTTCCGTCGTACCGAAGCGTATCGATTCGGTCCGCAGCTATATCGAAACGTGTCGATCCTTTCATCTGTCGTATCGAAGCGTAGCGAGACTTCACTTCGGTCGGCGTATCGATTCGGTCCGCGGCTGTTTCAAAGCGTATCGACTCCGTTTGAAAGCCATGACTAATCGTATCGAAACTATGAGCCCATTTTGAAATGCATATATCGAATCACTTTAAAGCCATGTAATCTATTCCGTCTGAGGCCGTATCGAAACGTATCGTTGCCCTGTTGTAATGTATCGAAACGTATGGTAGTTCTTGTGATTCCTCCCGTAAATCACGTGCTACCGTTTTTTGTATACGTCGTGTAGGCGAACAACGATAGATGGAGCCACTACAGCTATGTACTTTTCCCTGGACCCTCCGCAATGATGGTCCTCGTACTGGCGACGGGACGTGACGTGACGGCGCACTTCCTAGCGGAGTTGCAACTCACCATTCGCGATCTGGAAACGGCTGGAGGAGGTTGTTGCGCTGTGAAACCGAGAAAGAGAAAAAAAAAAAAGCTGGAGCTGAACGATGGCTGACGATCGGTCGACGAACAACCCTTGTACGGATTCCTCGGCCCCTGAAGGTTCAATCCCTCGATTTCCCCACCTCGATTTCGCGGCGTTTCGTTGCGAGCGACTTAACCCTAATTCGAACGTATTGGGAAAGCAGAAGCGAAAATGGAACGTCGCCGCGATTAGGCCTAATAATAATCGGTCGGTGAGAAAAATCGCTCATTTTTTCTCGTTTATTTCCCGCAGATGTCAACCAGGACGAGCTGATTATGGCCCAGGAGAAGAGAATAGAGAAAGAAGTTTGTATCGCTGCGTTTTAAATGCGGATTGCTTTGAAATTCTGAAATTTCCCCAATAAACTGTGATTTTTTTGTTCGAATAAGGTTGCAGAAACGACTCCTTTGGTTGGTGCCAAACAAGAGTTGTCAATCCTCCAGAGGGAATACGCAAGTGACGACGGCATTTACCAGCAGAAAGTTAAAGTACGCAGTCATTTCCGGGGCAATTTTACAAGCTACGCACATAATCGCAGTCATTCAGTGCTAATATAACGACAATTACTTCCGTTTAATGCTAACCGAAAGTTGAACTCGGTGTTTTGTTCAAACGGGGGTTTCTATTGCAGGATTTGAGGAGCAAATACCAAGCCGTAAGGCGCACGAGGGGAGACGGCAACTGCTTCTTCCGCGCTTTCGCGTTCGCGTACTTCGAAAATCTCATCCACGAGAAGCGAGATTACCCACGGTACGTTGCGCCCAGGTCGCGCAATTCTCCCATCTGCGATAAGGCTTTCTGTAAGACTACCTAGGTTTAAGACCCGAATTTCACTCGGTGGGTCTTGTATGGAAGTCCCACTGCTATTTAAAAAAAAAAACAACTTATTTTGTTGTTGCCAAACTTACACACGTGTCAGAAAAGAAATGCACCGTTAGCTTTTTCTTTTTTTTTTACTTCGAAGGAAGCGACAGTCATCGCGAAACTATTCGCTCGGCTGCCAAGTCCTCGATAAACGCTACGTGATAAAGTTGGCAAACGATTAACTCCTCCGCTTAAGTGGGCTCTTAAGACTCTTCCAAATCGAATTACAAGTTCCAAGGTAGGAGTAGTAATGAAAGAATCCTTCGACTCAGGCGCGGGTTCATCACCTGGGCAACAAAATTTTTAACCGGCTGTATAATAAAGCAGCTTAGCTACTCCATTATACAGGGTGGTGCGAAATGATTGACCCCCTTCCGTTAATACACTACTGAAAACACGAGTTTTCATGCAGGGAATATACCCTGTCAGTTTGTCCCTGTAATTCTGCAACACCCTGCATAATAAAACGGTGATTAAGCCAACAGCTCAATTACTCCATTATGCAGTAATTTGATTTACCTCACAACATAAAAAGAGGAGTAAAGGGCAATACCGCGTCAATTCATTCTAAAAAAAAAGTTTGAAAACCGACAAAGAAACATCTTATACAAGTTGAGGATTCCTTTATTTACTCCTATCTACGTAGAACTCGATTTCCAACATCAAGAACGAGGCTTTTAATAAGGGTTGGGTTTTGTTTGTGCGGAATCTAGTTTCAAGGAGTTCGCGGCCGGCAGCAAAGACGAGCTGGTCAAACTGGGGTTCCCGCAACTTACGATAGAGGATTTCCACGACGTTGTGAGTTTAACGGTTTGGTTTGGTTTTGTTTTTGTTTTATGTTGCTTTTTTGCAATGCAGTTCGTGGAAGTGGTGGAGAAAGTCGGGGAACCGGTGAGCGTCGACCAGTTACTCGAAATCTTCAACGACCAGAGCTACTCGGACTACCTGGTCGTCTACATGAGGCGAGGCGAACGCGTATGACAAATAACGATGCGGGATCCGTTTTAGCCGATCGTTTGCCGTCTCTCGCAGGTTGATCACTTCCGGCCAGCTGCAGAGGGAGTCCGAGTTCTACGCGAACTTCGTGGAAGGCGACCGAACGGTGAAGGAGTTCTGCCATCAGGTGAGAGAGAGAGAAAAGAAAAAGGGTTAATCAGGAGGCGTTTATTCGAGGGTGTGCGTGGTACAGGAAGTGGAACCGATGTACAAGGAGAGCGACCACATCCACATAATAGCCCTTACCTCGATCCTGGGAGTCGGGGTCCGCATCCAGTACATGGACCGCGGCGACGGCGGAAAGGTGAACGCGCACGACTTCCCCGAGGGCACCGAGCCAACGGTCCATCTCCTCTACCGTCCCGGCCACTACGACATCCTCTACGAATGAACGGATGGAAAGGGCCTAACCCCATCGAGACACATAGTTCAAAATTGGCGCACCGCGGGGCAAGGGCCCTTTCCCTTTCCCCCCAACAACGTGATACTTTATTATAGTCCGTCTCCGTTCAACTTCAAACGGGTTCAGTCACTTGGAAGGGGGGAATGGGCACGTGCAAGCCCCGCCCACTCGGAATCGTGCAGAGCCGCAAACACGGTCCTCAGATATTGTACGGTAAAATTTGATGTTAAAAGTTGGGTTTCCTCCTCGAATCAAGTTGCGAACGCGTTTCGGTTGTTTCAAAATGGCGGCTGAAAACATGTTTTACAGGTTTTTAACCGTTTTCTTTAAAAGAAGAACCAGTTGAAAGCGAAGTTGACAGTCAACTGAAGTTCACGCGTACGTTCCAAAGTGTAAGTTGGAACTTCGAAAGCGAATGGCGGACGACCCGTCGCCTGAACGAATAAACTTTAAAACCGCGTCAGCGTTGTTGGTTCCGTTATAGAACGATGATCTCATTATAGAGGCTAAGCCTATCTCGTGATAGCTTTCGTTCAACTATTGTTGATCAACTGTAATCGGTCAATTGAAACTTGATTCCCCTGATGTGCTGCAGGAACTACTGTTCAGGCCACGCCCCTTTTTGTGAAACCATAAACTGAAATGGACTGTAATACATACACGTACGTGAAATCGCAACTGTTTGTTGCTTGTTTTACGCGGGCTATCGCGATTGGCCGCGTGCAGTTCCGTGGGCGGGGTTTGTACATGCCCGCCAATGACGAATCCGGGAAATGTTGGACAGGAATGGACTATATATAGACTTAGAAAGCGCAATATCGAAGAACGAAGTATACTACACGCAATAAAGTACGAAAGCACCGTACAACTTCATCTGTTAATTCTACGTATCATTTCGCTACATTTGCATCATATATGTATCTAATATAACAAGATGTCTTCATTTTGCGGTCCCCAGCAGGATCAATGGTGGTCTGCAACATGGAAGAATCGGTGGGAATTAGAGAAAGCGCAACTTTCTTGCACGGCACGGATCGCCGCGCAACATTCTATTGCGAGGCGAAGTTCAACGAGGCGAGTCACGTGATCAAGTTGCACGCGTTCCACGGACGCGCAATAATGTTGCGCCAGAAGGGTTACTTACGGGGTTCCAGCTCCTTTCTTCGGATTTCGGCCCACTTTGCGATGTTCTCCGGTGTCTTGGCTGCAAAAAGAGATTACGGTTATTACTCGTCAAGGAAGCAGTGAGAATACGAGGAATTGATACATTTTTTCTGGATCCAGTAGAATATGGGTGTGCAGAGGATCGCCGAGTAGCACAAATACTTGAACATCATGTTGTTTTTGAAGTAAAATCGGTAAGGAAATTGAACAATTTTTGCGGTCCAAGTGTAAGGGTACTTCATGTGTCTAGTTATCGCCATTTCGGATCTTGTATCTTGCGATTTATAGATGCGGACGAAATTAAAAGAGAACCAGGCAAAATGGAAGATTTATACACGCATCTGGCGGCAGCTCTTCGTTCTCTGTTGGCCACAGGCACCTGGTGCAGATCATAGGGATAGTGGCCATGCTCTAGCTTCGCTCTGAATGGTTCAGCCATTTTCCCCCCTGAACACCCGCGTTAATAGTTCGCCTGATGCTTGCAGGAGAGGAAACATGGCGACCGATAGCGAAAACTCCCTCCACGTTGATTGGTACCGCCATGTTACTCCTCTACCTGGAAATATTACTCTCATGCATTATTGGCTGGGGCAGAAGTGGGGAGAAAGATGGCGGAATCAATTAACGTAACGCATGGGTTGGCCTCATGCATACAATCCAAGGTATACCTGATAAGTAAAGTACACCGTTGGTGTATTCCATCAAACAATTACGCCTATGACGTCATCAGACTAACTTTGTCACCGATCCAAGACGCATTGTGACATAATCAGGCTGCGTTCGTCTCTGATTGGCTGACGGGAAAGCTTGGTTCCATTGGCATGGCCTCTGCTATGCATCCGTGCTGCGTGCAGAGCGCAGACTCGGCCAAATGTAAACAGCTGTGACCTGTGATGAGGTAGCAAGTCGGAGACTGAACTCTGCGCTCGTAGATGCAGTCAACTCTTCGTTGCTACGAATTTTTGCTGCTGAAGAGGTTGCAGGAAGACGGGGAATTATGGCGGAGTCTGAAGGAAAAGATGCGTCGCGATGGAACCGACTCTTTCACCGCAGCCGTGCGTATTTTTATTTAAAATATGGGCTCGAAACCGACTAAGTAATTAATTATCGGCCAATTGCAATCAGGCAATCCCGACATCGCTGTGGTACCTGAGCGTCACGTTGCACGAGGCGAAAGAGAAATTCGCCAAGTTCGTGTGCGAACAGGTCAAGTTGGAAGAGGAACGGAAAGAAGACGACCTGGTTCTTTCCCGCGCCGGTACGTATCGGTACCGTACCGGCTCGCCCCGCCTTTTTGAACGTTGACGAACCAATCGTGTCATCGACCGGGCCACGAGGCTCCCTCTTCGGGGGGCGTGGTTTTACCGCTATCGTTAAGAATGGAACGTGCGTCATTCGGAAAATTCAAATTTCCAGATTCGCTGCTCGGTGCCTACATAAAATGCGACACGCTGGTCGAACTGCGATTGGACAACGTGTTCAAATACGGAGAGGATCCTGTTCTTCCACGTGAGGTGAGTTTTGTTCTTGTAAATCCGTATCGGAACGTATCGTCGCAGTCATAAAGGTTGTATCGAATCGGTCCGCGGACGTATCGACCGTGCTTATAGTCGAATCGAAACGTACCGACTAGTTTGAAGGCTGTATCGAATCTGCGTGGAGCCATATCAAGACGCATCGACTGTGTATCGACGACATCAGCATGTATCGAATCTGCGTGGAGCCATATCATGACGTATCGACTGTGTATCGATTGCACCAGCATGTATCGACTCGGTTCAAAGGTGGTATCGAATCTGTGGGAGAAGAATATTAAGACGTATCGAATATGTATCGACAACACCAGCATATATACCGACTCGTTTGGAGGCTGTATCGAATCTGCGTGAAACGTGTCGACCCCCATCACCGTGTCCAAAGGCAGTATGTAATCTACGTAAAAACGTATCAAGACGTATCGACCCTGTCTGAAGCCACATCAGCATGTATCGACTCGGTTCAAAGGCAGTATCGAATCTGCGTG
>WWPM01024257.1:0-17403 GCA_023279145.1 Glomeris maerens | reverse complement strand
ATCAGCATGTATCGACTCGGTTCAAAGGCAGTATCGAATCTGCGTGGCTCTATATCAAGACGTATCGACTCGGTCTAATAACAGTTACTCGCAATAACAATCTTTGCTGATCCATTACAAAGTTTAACACCTCCGTTGAAACAAAGTTTCTCACCTTCGAATCGTATCCCATCGTAAACCCTCTGGTTTCCGTTTAGATCTTCTGCTGTGCCAACGTGCGGCTGCTGTCCCTCAAGTGCAACTACCTGGAACGGCTTCCCGCGGACGTCGGCCGGCTCGGCCGGCTGGAGAGCCTGGCGCTCACCAACAACAAGCTCCAGAACGGCTCCATCCCGTTCAGCCTGACTTTCTGCCGTCGTCTCCGCGTCCTTCTGCTGGACAACAACCTGCTGGACGCTCTGCCGGGCTTCCTCCTGCACATGGACAGCCTGCGCACCGTCCACCGGCACGGCAACCACAACTACTTCAAAGCCACCTTCATGTGGTAATAATAGGGTGAAACGTCATCCATTGCAACCGATAACTAACGACCCGGGGTGGGGGGGAGGGGCCCAGGTACCACACGGACTTCAACGACCGCGTGCTGAGGATCGAGGGCCGCGGCGGCGCCTCGCCGACCGGCCGCTGCCCCGAGTCGCTGCAGACGCTGGCGGCTCGCGCGGTCGTCGCCGCCAAGTTCGACTTCTTCCGCGGCGAGTCGCTGCCCAAGGCCCTCGAGGACTACGTGGCGGACCTGTACGCGGAGTTCAACGTGTGTGGGCACCGGCGGTGCCGCACCGCTCGCCACCGCACCGAGTCGGGTACGTTACGTCGAAAGGTACGGGGGGGGGGGACCAAGCAGCCGTATCGATCTTCTATTTCTACTCGCAGGGTACAAGGTGTTCACGTTCAAGAACCCGTACCTGGGAAACACGTGCGTGCCGTTCCAGCATTGGGCGTGCAGCCAGAGCTGCGCGGCGGCCATCGAGGTCCCCGCGCGCCTGGAGCAGGTTAGGGCCTCCGTGGAGCAGGACCGCGCGTACGCCACGTACGTGCGCGAGGCCCAACACCGGCAGACCCGTCCGCTCGAAACGGCCCCCGAACTGCCCATCCTCCCCGGCTGCGTCGTCCTGTGACCGTGACTCGCGAGTCGCCCTGGGCAGATATTTATTAAAAACCACTCGTGTATATATGTACATGTAACTAATAGGGCTGTTCCAAGAAAAAGGTGCGTTGCCCGCAATGTAATTTACGAATAGTTTAGAAACGATAGGGAAGGACTCGTGCCAAATACAAACGTAACATCGGGCGCAACTCGACATGCAAAAGTTACACTAATGCGGTCGTTCGCGGTACTCCTGAGACCCTGTAAGACCCCGCCGCCCCCGGAAGCGCCCTCGGGAGCGCCCCGCAGTCGAGGAGCCTCCTGTACGCGGCGCGGTACTCTCGGCTCATGGCCGCGTAGACGACCGGGTTGGTGCAGGCCGTGGTGTACATGAGGAGGTACGCGGCCACGTTGACCGCCGGCTGGGTCCTCTCGGCCCCTAGCACCTTGACCAGGGTGATGGGCAGGTAGCAGGCGACGAAGTTGCCCAGGATGACGACCACCATGTGCAGGAGCCGCATGTCCCTCGAGGAAGCCGGCGGCGGCGGCGGCGGCCGGTCGCGGTCGCGGTGACGGTTGCCGCGGACCTTGGACGAGGCCCCTCGTACCGCGAGCAGGATCCTGGCGTAGCAGAAGACGATGACCGCGCAAGGCACCAGGAACGCCACTATGAAGAGGAAGGACTTGGGCGAGCGGTCGTCCACGGCCAGGATGGTGCACGTGCCCACCTGCGACAAAGTCAGACGGTAATGGTTATAAGGTTATAAGGTCCTTAAGAACCGCGAGACCCTTACCTGTCGGTCGAAGCCAAAGGCGCCCCACTTGCCGGCCAGCGTGGGCACGAGGGTGGCGAAGGACACGGTCCATATAGCGGCTATCATGAGGCCCACCTTGAAAGGGCTGTAGACGGCCCTGTAGCGGGAAGGGTGGACGACCAGCAGGTACCTGTTGACCGTTATGGCCGTAACCGAGAAAAGGGACACGGCCACGTTGGCGTAGCGCACGAAGGGCAGGAGCGCGCAAAGGGCCGGGCCGTGGACCCAGCCGCGGTGGCCGAAGTTGGAAGCGGCGAGGGGCAGGTTGAAGGCGCAGAAGAGGAGGTCGGCGAAGGACAGGTTGATGACGAAGGCCGTGGTGGCGTTGCGGACCTTGCGGCAGGTGCCCAACGCGACGGCGGTCACCAGGTTGGCAGGGACCCCGATGAGGGCAAGGGCCGCGCAGCATATAGCGGCCGTGCCGAGAAGCCAGTCGGGGTAACCCGAGAAAGCGGCCCTTTGGTCCTCGTCCGGGTCCATTGCAGCAACCGTGTGTGCAACAATTGCGTGTGTGAATCCGATCACGAGTTTCCTCTTTGGGCCAAAGATTGCCCATATCCTCTCTCTCTGCCTGATGAACTCGAGAACCCAGTGACCAATCACGGTCGACGTGGGCGTGTCACGCGTTTCCTGTTCCCGATTTTACATGTGTTTTTATTTACTTGTAATATACGGAACAAACTCCAATGTGGCATTTGGAAACTTCCTATTTATTAGAGATTTTAATTCCTCAGTTAAAATTTGCAATAGGTTGTTGAGTAATGAGCATTCTGGTGAGAAAAGGCGTGGTTTTCACGCCATTGAGTACCGATGATGACGTCATTGCGTACTTCAATCCAACTTCGTAAATGACGTAATTAGTTTCAGGGGGGGCGTTACAAAACCATGTCAGTTATTTGAAGATTCAGGAACCCATAATTTCAAGATTTAGGTCCGTTTATCGTTTTGTTTTGTTTTTCTCCGTAGTTTATAGTTTATATAGGTCCAATGCATTTTATTACACAAAAAAGTAGGCCTTTATTTACATGAATGGGCCCTTTTCTAGTGATTTTGCGTCATAGTATATCTTCTATAATTAGGTAAAAGTATGATTAATAAATAATCGTTGCTTGTGCGTCATAGGTCCTTAACGGTTACCTTGTGTGTTTGTTTTTGCAGTTAAGTTACGCAGTTACAAGGTCCCCTGGAGCAATAAAAGCCCTTTGGTTTCAAAGAAAACAAAGTAAGAAAAACACTGGTTTATGCGGATGGACATGTGTTTTTTTATGAAGAACTGAAGAAGGATATTATGTGGATGGAAATTGGTGGTATATAGTGAAAGCAGGAAATGGGCAACATGTGTATTTTGCTGCTGCATGGGGCCTTTTGGAGATATACGAGGGAAATGGAGCAAACAGGTGTGAGCCGCCAAAAGAGGAAATTGTGGTGGCATAAAAGCACCCTTATCCCAGCAAGACCATCATCATTCACAAGAAGATTGCATCTAGACAACATCTACAATCCTCCAGCTATTATAACAAAGGAGAATGATTTTGGCCGCCATGTTTTTCGCGCTGACAGCAATTGCCGCCAGGGTGCGCTTCGTTTCGGCAGACGACGCCATCAAAGGACCCATCACAGTCGCCCATTGCAGAGCCCAGTGCCTCGATAAGGTACATCCGGGTTTTTTTGTTTATCGGTTTGTAGAAGATTAACCGATAACAATCGTGTTTCTGTAGTTCATGGTTCCCGGTTGGACGCCAGAGGACGCTGAATGTCAAAGGAACGCCGACTGCTACATGGTATGTATTTACGCGTTCGATTAAGATGGCGGCACCCTGTTTGAATTTGAATTTTTCGAACGCGGTGGCGTGCAACGACGACCGTTAATTTCGAACGTTTTTTTGAATTCTCCAGTGCTGGGAAACGTGCGATTTGCTGAATCAGAATTTCGCCGTCTGGGGCTCGATGTGCGGTCACGATCAAATCTGCGTCAGTAATTTGTCATTCATATCAAATTTGTTTAGTTTTATTTTCGTGCGCCATTTTGTATTTTCTTTCTCGGGAACATGGTATTAATTGCGGCAATTTCAAATGATTGCAGTTTCCCGGATGTAAACAGTCGTGCGCGTTCTTCACAGATCACGGTAAGCGTTTTTGCGGAGTTTCTTTTGAAATTTAAATTAAATAACGCATTCGAAAGGAAAACTTGTCACTCAAATTCAAATTGTCTTTAATATTGCTTTATTATTATTATTATTATAGTTGCTGCTAAATCTCCCGGTGGAACTACGATGCGGTTCCCTGGAGCGCTGAGCATCGAAAGCGAAGGGGACGGCACTTTGAAAATGGAATGGCCGGCCGCAATCCCCAGTACCGAGGGCAGGAACTACGTTTCCGGCGACGCGTTCGGCAACACAGTGTATCTGGTACTACGGCGCTCCCGCAACGCGGACTCCAAGCACAGCGTCGGCCGTTGGCTGCAAGTCGCGCAGACGAGCGAGCAAACGGCGACGTTCCAGCTGCCGTCTTCGTCATCTTCGGCGGGGCTCGAGCTGAAGGTGTTGGCCATCACCGGTAGCGGCGCTGCCGGGCAAATCGCAGCCACCTGGGCGCAGATGTCCCGCGACGACTGGGCGGGGAAGACACGCCCGCTAAGGCTACGCCTACTCGCTATGAGGAAGAAGGGGCAGGACGCGGAGGCGGTCGTTACGTGGGCGGCGCCCGGGATAATAGACGGGGGAGGGTCGTTCGTCGTCACGTGGGAAGCGAGGGAGGGTTCGGCCAGCATTTCCGGTCATCAGGTCAGCGAGTTGACCGTTGCCAGCATCCCTCTTCGAATGAACAAGGTGTACAGTGTGAGGGTGGAGGCTGTTTCGGGACCCGCCCTTTCGGCCGGCGCCAGCGAACCCCTCATCATCGATGCAAATACAAACTTGGCGATGGAACAAGACGGCGGCGCCAACGAATCGCCAGTTTCCACTGCCCAGTGTCCGGCGACGGCGACCACCGCCATCTACGTGACTGCCGTGGTCGCGGCGACAATCGCAGTGGCGGGAATCGTGGCCGTCGTTTGGCTTTGCCAGAGAGGAAGGAGGAGCCGGAATCGCAGGGAGTCAATCAGAATCAGACCGGCCCCGCCTCCGCTTCGTTTGAGACGTAAGTTGAAATCGAACGTTTTAGATCGGCAATAAGTTATTGTCCAATCAGCGTCGCGATCGAACGAACGTCCAATGCGATGAGAGTTATAAGAAAAATTGGCTCGTTCTGTTGGCCTGTTGAGTGGTTGGTGGAACTACCAACCCGCACCAATGGGAGTCGTCGTTCACGACCTCCTCTTCAGTACAACTCCCATTTTACCACCCACGTCGTTTCTTGATTGGCTGACGGGTAACGTTCCATTTTTTGAAAATTTGAATTTCTTTCGCAGATTCGAACGCTTCCATCGTAAAATCTCCCGCGCCGCTGATGACGACCGAAGCCCGTTTGTACCCGGCGGTTTTCACCGAGCCCAAGATGTCAACAACGTCTCATTTGGAACGGTTCAAACAGCGAGAGCAGCAGGTTTTCGACTGGAACGTCGTCCTCTCTCCCAAAACGCCTACTATCATCCCGCAGCCGCAGCTTCGCACGTCGTCTGGGTCGAGCGCAAACGATCCCGTCTCGTCTTGCGAATCGCACAAGTGCGAAACTCAAAGGGCCCCCGATGCGGTCGAGAGCAACAGTCCCCGCAGCCCGTCCATGGAGTTCTTGCTTGTGGAGGAATCGGAACGCGGCGTGTTCCACGACGTCGACGACGATGTGGCCAGCGTTGCCCAGTCCCTTCCTCCGGACACAGTCCGCCATTTTGTTCCTAAGCAAAGGACTCGCAGGATCATGTCCACCCATGTCTGATTGACGTTTTTGTACAATCGATTTTTTCTATTTATTTATTCATTCGCCTATTTATTCGTCAATAAAGATTGTTGAACGCACGTTTCTGCTGTTCGATATTCAAGTATCGAAACTGACCAATGTTTTGATTTGGCCACTTTTTGAATTTGGCTTACACCAATGCAATAGCCATTAGCGAGCCGGCAAGTTTGAGTGGAAACATGGCGGCACGAATGATCACGCGGCGTCACTGTGGCCACTCCTCCTTATGGAGCCTTCTGTGCTGTTCGAACAGTAGCCAATAGCGTGCCGGCAAGTTTGAGTGGAAACATGGCGGCACGAATAATCCGCATCCGCTCGGTAGATGGCGGTGTGTTCGTTCGGAAAAACGAGGCTGTTTGCGTAAACTTGACCCTGAGTCCGAATGCCATCGTAACAAGGGTCATTTTTGGCCTTCGTCGGCCAATCGCCCCCTCTCACTTGCTGCGCAGTAGTTCGAAAAGAAGCAAAATGTCTGAAGAAGTCGGAGCCAAGATTTTATCGGGAACAGAAATCGCCAAGTGAGTCGCGTTTAAAAACCGAACCGTACGGATAATAGAGGTTTTCCTTCGTATTCACCTTGTCTTTTTTTTTACTTCTATAAGCAAGGATTTAGTTTTCGGTTCACGTGGCGCTTTTATTTTGTACACACTTCATAACTAGGGAATGATGAAAAGAGTTTTGAGCAAATTAATCGATGGAGTTTTGATTGGCAGGGATGTTAGGACCAAATTGGCCCTAGAAGTTGCCCAACTCCAAAAGGCCCATCCGGGCTTCGTTCCAGGACTGGCAGTTGTGCAGGTTAATTATTGCCAATTATTGATATAATATTCAGCTTATTTTTGTTGTTTTCTTTCTGTGGAATTTCAATTTGTGTAATTCGAGTATAATTAAATCGAGATTTTAATGTTTTTAAATGTTAAACGGTAAATTTTGGACTGTCAGGTCGGGGACCGCGAAGACTCCAATGTCTACATAAGGATGAAACTCAAGTCTGCCACCGAGATTGGCATAAATCCCCGACATGTAAAGCTTCCACGAACCACCACGCAACAGCAGGTGAAATAATATCAAAATGCCTATATACAGTTCGTTCCCGCTCAACGTTGCAACGGTCCCAAGTCTTCGTAAAGTAATAACTTGGTAAATCACGATCGGATTGCTTTAAAATTTGACCGAATGTTTGCCAGACCGTTAATAAACATTGTGATAAATTGAAAAGAGCATTTTGATGACTCTATATTAGCCAATAATTAATTTTTGTATCTGCAATTTGTGCAACGTTAAGTGGGAACGGACTGTATATAGTTCGATTTTTGATTTCATAATATAAATGGACGTCGAGTTATCATGAAACCCTTGGACTTTGCCTTTCCTTGAATATCAAGTTTCAGTGGAAAATATATGGAGTATTTTTGACTTTTGAAATGTTTGTTTTTGTTTTTGAAGTTGCTGGAAGAGATTGACAAACTGAACAAAGACGCTTCTGTTCACGGCATCATCGTTCAGATGCCACCCGAGTCGGACCATCCCATCGACAACGAAGTGGCCCTAAACGCCGTGTCGCCCTCCAAGGACGTTGACGGGTAGAAACTCTTTTTATTACGCTCGAAACTATTAGACTGCAATAAGGGGGTTATTGCGTGAAAGGGCCATTTCAATCCCTATTATTATTACTTCAAATTTGAATTCATTCCATTCTGTGGAACGTTTTTTGTGTGCTTCAAATCCGTTGTGTGGAGCACTGCACTCCAACGGACAAAAATTTGAATTCGTTCCATTCAATGGAACGTTTTCCGATTCGAACTCCGTTCGATGGAGCGCCGCGCAGCGCCTCAACGGGTGAAATTTTGAATTCGTTCCATTTTATGGAACGTTTTCTTGCATTTCAAACCCGTATAAAGGCGCAACGGTCTTCCATTTCGAACGTCATTATTACCGAATTACCCCCATGTTAAACGTACCGGGGATCATGCAGTTAGCAGGTCTTTGGTTTGTCGTTCGCAGGTTGCACACGGAGAACGCGGGAAAAGTGGCTCGCGGTGACCTTTCCAAGTGTTTCCTGCCCTGCACGCCCCACGGCTGCCTGGAACTGATCCGTAGGACCGGAGTGCCCATAGAAGGGGCAAGGGCCGTCGTCTTGGGCCGCAGCAAGATAGTAGGGGCCCCGATGCACGACCTGCTGCTCTGGAACCACGCCACGGTCACCACGTGCCACTCGAAGACCAAGGACCTTGCGGGGACAGTGGCCCAAGGGGACATCGTGGTCGTGGCCATCGGGCGAGCGGAAATGGTCCGCGGGGAATGGATCAAACCCGGGGCAGTGGTCATCGACTGCGGCATCAACAGCGTTCCCGGTAGTGCCCCTTTGCTAGTAGTAGATGGGGCCCCTTTAAGAAAGTTTTGTTTTTTGAAAAGATGGGACCAAGAAGACGGGGCAGCGGTTGGTTGGCGACGTGAACTTCGAGGAAGCGCGGCAAAGGGCCTCTTACATCACACCGGTCCCGGGAGGAGTGGGGCCCATGACCGTGGCGATGCTCATGAAGAATACGGTCCAAGCTGCGAAGGACAGTTTGCGAGATGGGGACGGGGTGAGTTCCACTCGTACCGCGACGAGTCGTAACGCAGTTGAACTCGTACCATAAAAACTCGTACCAAAGTCCATTCATTCCACGTTCTACTCGTACCAGGTTCGTCCTCGGTTTGTATAAGCCACACATGCTGCAATCAATCATTTCTCTAAGCTCCTCCCATTGTGCCCGGGCTATCGTCGGTTAGCTCCACCCACTGCAATAAATTCTTCGTTTAAGTCCCACCTACTGTAATGAACAGTTCACTAAGCTCCTCCCGCTACTGTTATAGCCCCACCTATAAGGCATTCAACATTTGTTTGGAAAGATGGCGACCGGTTACACTTGCATTTCATTGGCTATTATGAAGTGGGTGGAGCAACTAGCTTACCTACCTAGGACAGCCCACTTTGTCACTACAAATTTCAACCAATCATGCTTTCTTAGGCCACGCCTATGTTCCCAAACAAAAGTTGAATGCCTTATAGCTACAACCAATGCAATTACTTTCTCCAAGCTCCTCCCACTATACCGGTCCAACTTCGGTTAACCCCACCCACTGTGATTAATCCTTTGTATAAGTCCGGCCTCCCACTACTAGGAAACAAGTTTTTTTTTTACCCTCCTAGTCCGGTTTATGTGACATGTTCGGGAAAAAGTTTTATTGTCACACTATCCGGACTGTCACATTTCGTTTTTTAGGTAAATCGGTCAAATTCAGTGGAATCGATAAGCCCAAGTTCACGCGATCGATAATATCGATTATATCGATTTACTCTGCCTAGTCGCGTGTTTCCATTCGTTTATACCACGTGACTAATAAACGTGCGTTTGTGACGAAGAAGTGACTTTGATCGAAGTAACCTTGTCATTTCAAACGTCTAATTGCGATGTAATTTGATTTTCATTCAAGGTTCGTCCGTAGTTCGTTGTTTTCCGTAATCGACGGAGAATTTACTACGAAGAAACCGGAGAGAGGAAATATAATTAAGATCTGATTCGTATATAAGTATTCAGCGGGATGCAAAGCAATAAAGCGGATGGCATTTATCCAATTGGTCCTCGTTTTTCCTCCAGTGATTCGCATGTTTTATTATTGAGTTCACCCTTGAGCTTTGCAGCCAGGAGTGGGCGTGGCTTAGCTCCGTATTTATTTACGTTTTTATAACGAGAGCAGAAGCTTCATTCTGCTGCCAAGACTTCGGCTGAATACAAAGTTCTGTCTTTTCTCGGTTTAACAACAGTACAACCATGGTGAGTGTTTTCAAGTGTCGTTTGTCGATTAATTGATTAATTGTACTTAATTAATTGCAGGGTGACAATTGGGACATCGCTTATTTGCCGCTTAACCTGCTGCAACCGGTTCCAAGGTGCAATTAATAAATCCCTGTTATAACTTAACTAACTAATTGGCTTTAAATAACAGGGGCGAAAGAACTTGAATAACTTTTGCAATGAAGTTTTAAGTCTATGAAATCAGATACCTTTAATTATTGAAACACAAATTTTAAAATCGAATTAAGTTGCTGATGAAATGAAGTTTGCAGGAATCAAAAGTTTTGTTTTAAACCAATTTGAAGCTTAATTGTTTAAAACCCAATCAAGAATAAAATCCAAATAAGGTTCAAATGAAATTGAGTTATAAACTAAATTCAGATTAAAACCAAATGAAGTTTAGTTTAAAACCTAATGAAATTTAAACCGCTTAGCCGAACCAAGTTTGAAATGCAATTATATTTCAAATCAGACATTTAATGTAGAACGCAGTTTAGTCTTAAAAGCGGATTGAGATGTTATCGGTACGCAGCGACATCGACATCGCGCGCGCCCAGACGCCGAAGCGCATCGAGAAGTTGGCGGCCGAGATCGGCATCCTGGACGACGAGTTGGAAGCTTACGGCCACACCAAGGCCAAAGTGTCCCTTAGCCTCTTGGACCGTCTGCGAGACCGTACCGACGGCAACTACGTGTTGGTCGCCGGGTAAGAAGTAATTTCCCCCGTCCGCTGCGCCGCGCGGTTTAACAGGCCCTTTCCCCCTCCAGCATGACCCCGACTCCCCTCGGCGAAGGCAAGAGCACCACGACCATCGGACTGTCGCAGGCCCTCGGGGTCCAGTTGGGCCGGAACGTGTTCTCGTGCGTGCGCCAACCTTCGCAAGGACCCACTTTCGGCATCAAAGGTGTTTTTTTTTTTTGTAAAAGCTCCGTGTGGTACTTGACTGTACGTATCCAGGTGGCGCGGCCGGCGGAGGCTACTCGCAGGTCATCCCGATGGAAGAGTTCAACCTGCACCTGACGGGGGACATTCACGCCGTGACGGCCGCCAACAACCTGCTGGCGGCTCAGATCGACGCCAGGATGTTCCACGAGTCCACGCAGTCCGACCGCGAGCTCTACAGCAGATTGGTCCCCGGCAACCGCTTCGCCAACATCCAGCTCAGGAGACTCGAGGTGTTTTTAATGTTTGATTTATGTTCGATCGCGTTTATCGGTCGATTACCCGTGTCTGAGGTCCGCGTTGCATTTTAGAAACTGGGGATCGAGAAGACCGACCCCGCGACGCTGACCGAGGAAGAGGTGAGCCGTTTCGCGCGGTTGGACATCGACGCCGACACCATCACTTGGCAACGGGGTGAACCGGTTGTTTTGAAATTTGTCTAGTTGCCCTTAGCACGCGTATACGTATAAGCGTGTCAACGACTTGTTGTTTACCAGTTATCGACACGAACGACCGATTCCTGCGCAAGATAACCGTCGGACTCGGACCGGCCGAGAAAGGCCACTCCAGAGAGGTTAATTTCCCCAAGTAAACCTTGTAATAAGCGTAAGCAAAACCGATTAACTCGAGGTTCTTCGGGATCAAAGTGTAAAACGGTTTGTACGTACGTTACGAGACCTTGTAATTTAAATCCGTGTTCGTTGAATTGATTACCGTTAACTCGTAAAGAAGTGCGGTAGTAAACGCTGCCGGCTGTTTATTTCTGCCGACTACTACGAAGATACATTCAATTAAATTAAATTAAAAAAGTAACCGTTAAAATCCACCGGGAACTATACGGACACCTCGTATTCGGTCGCGTTTAACGCCTCGTTGTTTCCCTCGCAGTGCCAGTTCGACATCTCGGTGGCCAGCGAGCTGATGGCCATCCTTGCGCTGACCACGTCCCTCAAGGACATGAGGGAGAGGATTGGGCGCGTGGTGATCGGCAGCGATAAGGCGCGGCGGCCGATCACGGCCGACGACCTGGTAAATCGTTTATAAGGTTCTTCCCCCGGTCTTTGCGATACTAAACTCGGGTTTGTGGGGGTTTTTTTTTTCGAAAGGGCGCGAGCGGAGCCATGATGGTGCTGATGAAGGACGCGATCCGGCCCAATCTGATGCAGACGCTCGAGGTATACGCGCGCGTCTTGACGCCGCGTCGTCGTACTCTTTAATCCGAATCCGCGTTGCCGTTCCAGGGTACGCCGGTGTTCGTTCACACGGGTCCTTTCGCGAACATAGCTCACGGTAACTCTTCCATATTGGCCGACAAGATGGCGCTGAAGCTCGTCGGTCCGCAAGGCTACGTAGGTGCGTAGCGCGATCGTAGATCGGAGTCTTTGTATCCGGGTAATCTTAAAAACTCGTAAGACCGAAATCTTTTGATACTGGAGTTGGTTTAACTACCACACTCGGCTTTAACAAAGGACCTTCACATCCATTGGCCCTATCAAAGTTAACACTGCACACATTTTATTCTCAATTTGAACTTTTCCAATGACCAAAGCAGGTTTTGTAATTACAAGACTTGGACACAAGACCAAATCGTCTCGTTCTTGTAAACCAATGTCTAGTTACCGAAAGCGGGTTTGGGGCCGACATCGGCATGGAGAAGTTCTTCAACATCAAGTGCCGTTATTCCGGCCTGGTGCCGAGCTGCGTGGTCATCGTGGCCACCGTAAGGGCCTTGAAGATGCACGGGGGAGGTCCCACGGTCGTGCCGGGAACTCCGCTCCCGAAACCTTACGTCGAAGAAGTACCTTTTTGTTTGTTTCCCGTAATAATAATAATAAGCAAATTGAATTTGACTTTGCGATTCCGGAAACAGAATCTGACACTCGTAGAAGCCGGCGTCGTGAACCTGGCGAAACAAGTGAGCAACGTGCTGAAGTTCGGAGTGCCGGCCGTGGTCGCCATTAACACGTTCAAGTAAGAAGTTAGGTCCGCGTAACCGGTAACTTATATAGACTAACTTGGAATTGCCGCGACTTCTGTTAGGACCGACACGAGCGCGGAATTGGAGCTGGTTCGGCGGTTGGCGAAGGGCGCCGGGGCTTTCGAGGCCGTGATCTGCAACCATTGGGCCGAGGGAAGCTCCGGGGCGAGCGAACTCGCGAGGGCGGTCGATAGGGCCGTGCGCTGCCCGTCCAACTTCTCGTTCCTCTACGACCTCCAGGTGCGTCTTAGACTCGTAAACCCCTTAAACTCCTTATTTGAACCTTGGTTTGGGGGGGCAGTTGCCCGTCGAGACTAAGATAGAGACGATCGCCCGCGAGATATACGGCGCGGCCGGAGTGGAGTTCGCCGACGAGGCCAGGAACAAGATTAAACTGTACAAGGAACAGGTTGGTATTTAGTACAAGTCAGTTGTGAAAGGTCCTTAAAAAAAGACGGTTAGGGCTTCAACGACCTGCCGATATGCATGGCGAAAACCCACCTGTCGCTCAGCCACGACCCCAAGTTGAAAGGGGCACCCGTCGGTTTCGTGCTTCCCGTGAGAGACGTAAGGGCCAGCATCGGGGCCGGTTTCCTCTTCCCGCTCGTGGGAACGGTGAGTGCCCCTTTGCAAACGAGTACGTCGAAGCGATGCGCGTCATCTACGTCTTTTAAAAAAAAAAAACAGATGATGACGATGCCCGGTCTGGGAACCCGCCCGTGCATCTACGACATCGATCTGGACCTGGAGACCGGCAACGTCTTGGGGCTGTTTTGACGAGTCGTCACTCCGTCGTATTAAAGTCGTTCCTTAGGAGATACCGGCCGTTCAGTCTGTTTTCGCTCCCCCCCGAACCGTGTCGTTACAGAAACGAGATAACGACGTTATCGCCGCGTTTGCCAACTCGCGTTTGCGTTCAGCGTTCAGATAGAAGAGATGTCGGCCGCGACCGGCGGTATACTGAAGCTCGCGGTCAAGCCGCTGGACGAGGCGACCGGGCTCGCGCCGCAGCTGGTCGAGTTCGACCAGAACCGACCGCTGGCGGTCATCATCCAGCAGATCTGCGGCGAATGGAAGCTCGACGAGGCCGAACGGTACGCTCTGCGGTACGATGTCGACGCGGGCGTTTACATCACCGAGAAGAACAGGGGCGAGATCAAGAACGGCACCTTCCTGCGACTCGAGCGTTCGCCGAGCTTGGTCGCGCAGGTCAGTGTACGGTTCGCACGTTGCGTTTAGTTGCCAACTAAGTGGTTTGAACGCGCGCAATTACGTAATTGACAACTGAAGTGGTAGTTGGCAGCTTTCTTAGCCGAGTTTTCAAAACTAGATTAGGGAGTTTGGGATCGAAAAGAAATTGACAGTTCGATACTCATCTCTATATCGACAGTTCTCTTCCCGCAGCCTGGTTTCAAAATTAAGATTAATGAACTTAATAGGTCCTTTAATAATTGTAGTACCTTTAACGTATATTTTTCTGGCGAACTATTTGACTCCTGTCGAGGCGATTTACCATTGTTTTGTTTCACTTCATATCCACAACTTCTAAAATTCGAAACCGATTTGCCAAACATCTCGTTTACAAGCATTTCCATTTTTTTATTTCATTTTATATTAGCGTTTTAATCACTATTTACGACCCGTACGTCTCGTGTCGCGATAGATTTCTGTCGAGAAATGGTAAACGGACGAAAGTGTCTCCCGTGCGAAAGCTACCCGTCGGCCTCACCGATTTTCTTTATAAATTCGTTTACAATCTTTTGATCGTTAAGCGTGCATGTTTACGTTTGCAAACTCGAAGTTATTTGCTCTGCAAGGCCCCTGCGAGCGAACTACTCGAGCTTGCGGAAATCATTCTCGTCTCACGAGCCAACACGATCGGACGCAAACTTCAGTTCCTTCCTCCAAAAACAAACGCTTATCTATTAGTCAAAGTTATAAGCCACCCTTCGAAGCTTACGCTAACGTACCGAATCCTACTGTCGAGTCGCATGTATCTTGCGTCGCTCAAAATGTTAGATTCTTCATCATAGGCTCGGCATAAATCTACAAGTTTCTCTTTCTGTTTTGCCCAGTGCTGTTATATTCAAGTTTAAGTTCATCCATATTCAAGATCCAATGAAGGACCGACGCAAAATGCAGCGGCCGTACGTACACCGAGTGTCTCGTGTGAAAGGGGTCTCGTATAACGTCTTCCATGTAAAGTTTATAAGAAAGTGGTTTTATAAGGCGGTACGGTCTAAAAGTTGGAGAATTTCAGCGAGTTTTAACTGAAACTTCGAGATTTTCGCGTTTGGGCCACGTTGGACTTGGTACAAAGGGCTCTTGCACCGTCAACTATCCGTCGTTAGCACCATAAGCGTAAAGCCCCAAATGGCATTTCACTAAATCGTCTTATGAGCGTATCTAATAACTGGTAATCGTACCAACGGTCTTAACGCAAGGACATCCTGGACAAACTGACCAACGGGACCTTGGACGACCAGAAGGACGCGCTGAAGCGACTGACCGCTCTGGCGGCCGACGTGACGTTCGCGGAGGAGTTCATCAACCAGCAAGGGTCCGCGATGCTCATCTCGCACCTGGAGAAGGGCACGTACGGCGGGGACGCCCTTTCGTCCGCCCTCGAGTCGTTCGTGAAGCTCATGGACCATTCGATCGTCTTCTGGGACGTGCTGCAGCCGGAGTTCGTCAAGAAGACGGCCAAGTACGTCAACAACCAGGTACGCGTGTTTTGTTCGTCGAGCGAAGGTGCCGAGCTAATGAAGCCCTTTTACCCGCACGCAGGCCGTTAGTCAGGAGCCCCAGACGCTCGCGGCTTGCCTGGCCGTACTGACGGGCGTGATGATGAACAGCGTGTCGATGTCCAGCGTAGTGGAGCAGGGAGTGTCGTTGTCCAACCTCGTGTGCCACCTCGAGAACCCCGAGCCCGACGTGCAAAGGACCGCGATGGCGCTCATCAACGCGCTCTTCGTAATGGTAAAATTACGCATTGTAACCGCCCACTTTGTTGCAACAAGGAGTAAGCTAGCTGCATGGGCCTTTTCGCAGGCGAAGACGAAGAATCGGAAATCGATAGCGTCAACGTTGGCCTCGAAACACGTGCGCAAGGTGATCGTCGCCAGCGTGATCCAAGGGACCCACCCCGTGGGGCCCGGGTTGGCGCACGAGCTGTACGTGCTCCAGACCCTGCAGCTGAACCTGCTGGAGGACCGCATGCGTACCGAGGTCGACCCGCAAGACCAGGACGCGATGGCGAAGGTGACCGCGCTGCGCAGGATCGCGTTCGCGCCGAACGGCGCTTCGGCCCTCAACGTCTCCTTCAAGCGGCAGGTGACCGATCGAGATCGTGGTAGTATTTGAAACCGGACTTCTAACCGAGTTTCACGTATAAGGACTTCAAAAGACTGGGCTTCAAGAACCACGCGAACCCGTTGGAGGACTTCGCCGCCGAGAAGCCGTATGGAACGCTAGCGCTGGACAACATGGTGTACTTCGCGCGAAACCACGCGGACGGCTACGCCAAAGTGGTGATGCAGAACTCCTGCCTGCCGGAAGAGCACGCGTGCCCATTCGGCGTCGCGGGCATCGAGTTGACGAAGCGGCTCTGCCAGATCCTCAAGATCGGCGAACGTCCCTCCTATCGCGGTCGGGGGTTCTTCCCGATGTTCTTCACGCACGACCACCCTTTTGAGGAGTTCTTCTGCGTCTGCATCGTGCTCCTCAACAAGACGTGGAAGGAGATGCGGGCCACGACCGAGGACTTTGTCAAGGTCCGGCCCTTTACTAGTTCACATGCGCGCGAACCGATTTGCGTCGGTGCTGTTAACATCGCATTTATAAAGTCTCCCACCAGATTATGAAAATATGAACTCGTATTTCTCTGAAATACAGTAGGACCTCGATATAGCGTCTCCCGCATACAACGTTTTCCGCTTATAACATACAAATCCAATTTAACCGATTTTCAGCATGCATTTTCAGTGTTAGACAATCCCGCATATAACGAACCCGCTTATAATGAACTCCCGTTTATAAAGCAGATATTTCGCTGCAACCCATCCGGATATAACGTTTTTGAAGCATAAATTTGTAGCAGAAGAGGTATACTTTCACTAACAGCGTCGGCGGGGCAGTCTCCACTACCCAGGTAGGGGTGTCTGTGAGCAGTGGGTTGCGCAGCAGCCCCGCCCCCCTCTCCTGATTTCTCCAATCACATGGGTCGCGACCGTCTCATGCCGACTCGCAAAGCTCAAAGTTCTACTGCGTAACGAGTCCTAATTAAGATGTACTACGTAAACTGTATACCATGTACAGTACTATGTCCGCATTTAACAAATCCCGCTTATGAAGTTGAGAAATATTGCATTTGACCGCAACGCTATATCGAGGTCCTACTGTACTATAATATGTACAATAAAATCGTATTTGGCTTTAGATTTTATAAATATGCGATGTTAATAGTAAAAAAGTGTAAAAACTTGTTTCAGCATAATAATTTTCACACTACTGTAAGGGTGGGATTTGGCAAAAATGTGTTGCGTGAAATGGAGCGGCGTGGCGCGGCCGGAATGGCGTGGCGTGGCGTGGCGCGGCCGGAATGGCGTGGCGTGGCGCAGCCGAAATGGCGTGGCGTGGCGCGGCGCGGCCGGAATGGAGTGGCGCGGCGTGGCGTGGCGCGGCCGAAATGGCGTGGCGTGGCGCGGTCGGAATGGAGTGGCGTGGCGCGGCCGAAATGGCGTGGCGTGGCGCGGCGCGGCCGGAATGGAGTGGCGTGGCGTGGCGCGGCCGAAATGGCGTGGCGTGGCGTGGCGCGGCCGAAATGGCGTGGCGTGGCGCGGTCGGAA
>WWPM01024256.1:0-23230 GCA_023279145.1 Glomeris maerens | reverse complement strand
ATTACAAATGGACCACATTCGGAGCAAGGAAAGTACCATGCCTATAAACTTTTACTTTTACTGACCACTGGTCACACTGGTCAAGTCGATAGTATATAGGGAAGCCTGTGTTGGAGGGGATGTCGGAGAGGCTTAAATTTTTTCGTTTGCCTGCCCCAAACTGACACGAAACGAGAAACAGGCGCGTTGCTGACCTCTGACCCCTGCGTGTTTGCTACACTTTGCAATAACAACTCACCCCTTTGGGCGTCGTCTTCGGATTTGCCGCAAACCTCATGCAGGGTTTCTTGGGAATGCGAGCCGAAGAAGTCCGATTCCTCGGACTCCGACTCCGAAGGATCAACTCGAGATTCCGGCAAAGTGTCTAGGTCCACCGGCACTTTGGGCCTCTCCATGTCCGTCTTTGACCGCGCAACTAGTCGGTGCTGGTGCTGGTGCGAGTGGCACCAAGTGGCAGAGTGGTCACACGGTGACAACCCAGTGTTTGCGTGCACTTATTTACTGCGCATGCGCACCAGCTATAGTTGTAACGGAACACCAAACTTTGTTCTTCTCTTCAATAAGCCAAACCCTATTGGTTTGCTACGACCACTACGGGAACAACGGTTTCAAATAATTACTACGTATTTTAAGTGTGTAGTCGTGAAATGTGGAAGTCTTCCTACACGTAATCTTTGAACAATAAATAGGTTCTCTTGAACAGGGTCTTTGTTTTGGTACTTGAATAAGATTTTCCAGTAACTTGATTGTTTAGATGCCTTTTTGAAGAATGTGTACTTATTGTTATGTACCAAATTGGAAATAGTCAAAGATCTAAGGGAATCGTAACAAAAATACTTCGTGCCACTAGTTGTCAAATGTCTTAACGTCTTTTTGAAAACATTTAAACCTTGGGAAAACTCGGGGAATTTAGAAATGTAATAAAAGGGCACTGTATTGCAGAAGAGGCCCTGCATATCAATGCATGTCCCTTTGAAGAACGGATTTTGCTATAAACATTGAACCCTTGGAATTTGAAGAAACTGCTAAGTTTCCATCCTGATAACTTTGTGCCCTTACCTATGTGGGATTTTTAGGACAATTTACTGTCCTGATTTTGAAATTTTCTGTTATTAATTTTGCCTTTGGTTTTATTTTGGGATTGACATTCTTAATTAATTGAGTATTTGCATTCCTCGCGCCACACCCGTTGCGTATAAGGAGGTGTGGCTTCTAGCCAAAATTTACAGTCCTATCAAGCATACATAAAAATTGCAATTTCCAACCCGCAATACCAGGTGGCACCTTTTAAACTGTTCCTTTGTACTTGTTTCCTCCAATTGTAAAATGTAGTACGTGTCTCTACAACTTGATTGCATTTCGTAATTTATGTATGTCCCCTCTTTTGGTGGATATCTTTTACGGATGATCCCTCAACTAATATGGGTTTTCTGTAAGAAATGTGGCCTTTGAAACTTCCAAAGTAATTTGGGGTAATGGAATCCTTTATTTTGTCTTTTGCGTTTCTTTTCAAAGCGTTGCAATTAGAAACGCCCCCGTGCGTTCTGCGCATGCGCAGTCCTATCCCAATCTGGAGAACAAAGAACAACGAACAAAGGGCCTATTCATTTGAATTTCGGATAACGACGTCTTAATGACTACGCTAATAGAAATCATATGCGTCCTTTGGCGAAAGTGTCTCGAGGTGCGTTGGCCACGATTAACTTTGCTTTGACAAGGAGAGACTGGCCAACCACCGACTCCGAGCCCCGATTCGACAAACCGCCATGTTACTCCTTACCAGTGACACGATCGTTCATTGGTCGATTCGTCGATCAGCCATGTTAACCCTTAACAATGATTACGCTAGGATGCCTTGATTCGACACATCGCCATGTTCTTCTGATTTTAACCCAACCGCGATACGTCGATTGGTTCGCTCATCGGAGTGTATCGAGGAAACATGGCGGAACCAATGAACGTCGGACGCAAGATTGACCGCGAATGCGGGCGTCGACGTTTCCATTCGGTTGGCAGGGGTGAGGACGTTGCGCGGCGAAACTCAAAAGACCGGCGCTTGGCGCGCTTTGCGACAGCTACTTGCGGTTCCCACCATCCAAGGCCGGCTTCTTTCCTGTGAAGTTTTCGGTAAGAAATCCGTCCTAGTTCGTCGTAAATCGTATCGTAACCCTATCGCTACTCGTCAAGTTAAAAAGGAGACGTGATTATTGCGTTTGCGACGAAGACGACGCTTTTGTGAAAACGATGCAACATATTGTCGCCATTATTTTCCCCGCAAAATCTCGCGTAAAAAACAATAAATATCGCTCGAATAACGTATTGTGAACGGGAGTTAATAGCGTGTCAATTTTCCCGGCATCGGATGCAAGCTGTAAAGAAAAGTTTGGCCGCTTTTCCACGAGGTTACGTAATTTATAAGAAATATCCTTGGACTTTGAAAAAATGCTGACATCTGTAAATTAGGTGGACATTTTCCTCTTACCTAAATATTTCAATATTGCCGTTGGAAAAACTGAATGAACCGAGACAGTTCTCCGTTTGGATGCTGGGTCTCCGGGAAATTCGGTGTTTGATTGAACCGTTTCGATAAGATAAGCGGCTTATCAAATATTAGTGTATTTCGAGGCACCTTTGAGGGGATCGTCCGTTAATTACGTGCGCAAAATCGGTTGAAATAAGTCTTAGTGTATGGCTCTGCAATTTAAACAATGTTTCAGGCAGTTTCCCCTTATCCTTACCAAATATTTAGTGAAACTTCTGGTAATTTAGCGAAGGAAAATTTGAACAAAAATTTAATTGGCAATTAAGATCTGTTGTTTTCCTAAATGTTCACTAAATCATACAATTTTCCCTAAATTACCTTATATTTCTGCAACATGCAAGTTAATGGAAGTCTAAACAAGTTTCCTTAAATTCCTCACTAATTTTTATTACCAATTTCTTTGAGTTTCCCTGAATATTCCCTAAATCGCCCCAACTCCCCTAAATCTGCCCATAAATCTCCTGAAGTTTCCACTTGTTTGTCCCTAAATCTAGGCAAGTTCCCGAACATCTCCAAAATCTTTCTAATATTCCCTAAATCGTGAGTAGTATTTGAAACGTGGATTAAGAGAGCGCCGCCTGGTGGCCGAAAGAGGCGGTGTTACAATAATGCATTGTCCCTTGGACAAAAGTTGGCACCTGTTTTAGAAAAAAGAGTCCATGGGGAGATAGTTTTTGTTATAGTATACTATAATGTAACTAATTCATGGGAGGAAACTCGTCGTTGCGGTCTGCGCAGTTTGCGACGTCACAAAATCCTCCTTTTAAACACTTTGCGTTGTGCATTACTGGAAATTTTGAAGTTTAATATAAATAGTATGTTCTTGGCTTCTATGTATACGGTTTCCTGCATTTACCATAAATGTTTAGTATTTTTTAATAAAATTTGATTTAGTGACGAAATGCATTTTAAATATTTGCACTGAATTTCTTTCCTGTTCCAGGAATCCGTTTCGAATTCTTTTAGGGGGGGCAACAATGGCGGTTTTGTGCGTAATCGTATAATTTGCATTGAAAAAGATGAGGTAAATTTGTTTTCCGGTCGAAATTGGCGCCATCTATGATAACAATCTGAACTTGAAAGGGATGACAACTACTGAAAGGCGTATGAACGAGTCTTTTAAATAAATCAATATGCAATTTAAGGCGCATGTTGAGCCGTTGGCCTTGTGATTGTTGCAAAACCAGTTTCCTATTGGCAGGAGGATGTTTGAACTTCGATTTAGAAAGAAATCTCCCTTTCATTTCCGCATTTCCCAAAAATCAGCTGGTTTCACATTTCTCATAAGAGATGGCGCTACAGGGACCGTCCATAAAGGATGTGGGTTGCATTTCGTATATAATGAGCATATTTCCGTACTTTTATTGCAGAATATGACATTTCATTGCATTTTTGGCAAGTTGGGTATTCAAAAACGTTCCACGGGTTCAAAAACGTTCCATGTCTTCGAACGACAAATTCAAAAACGTTCTAATTCCAACGGTTTTGTCACACATACCCCAGCTACTTAAAACCGTGCGATAAAATTGACACTAAACAAATGGCCCCCTACATTTCGCAAATCATGGAACGCCGCGTGAACAGTACGAAACTTCCAAATGCCCATTTAATGCAGACGATCGATTGGGTTTAATTCTACTTATTCGCAACTTCAATCGGTAATAACAACACGGTCGTAGGAAGTTCATGACGTCATTGGCGATTCGGTGCGAAGTGAGAACGATGTTTTCCCATCACTCGGCCTTGTACAGAGACGACTTTTTATATATTGTTATTGCCAATCTGTTACCAATATATGACATTCGTTACGAAGAGGATGCAGATAGTGAAATGAAGTCTTCTTCTTATCGGCTATTGCACCTTCAAAACCGATAACGGCGCTCTCGTAGAAGAAAGTTCAATTCCATATATGACCTATGCAAGATTTATAAAAACTCGCAGGAAAGGGTCTTTTCAAAATGTAATATACAGGCACGAACTGACGGGTCGTATTCCCTGCGTGAAACGCTTAGGTTCATTCATTACGCGTTCCTAATAAGGATGTGGGACCCTGTATACTTTGAGATCCGTGAAACGGGAAGTAATAGGGAGAGATAATTATTAGAGGTATACGTGACATTTGTTTGAAGCCGATAAGAGCATGATTAAACTGTTGGAAAGGTTGACAAGACCGAGAGCTGCCGATGGGAAATGAACGCGTTTCCAGACGACACTTATTACGCGAGGGACGAAGCGGTGAACGGCGATGGCCGCTCCGTGCCCATGTCCACGTCTAGGGCCGGAGCCAGGGGTAAGGAAGATGGACCGTGCCCATCCCCAAGTGTGTACGTACATATTATTATTACTTATTACAGAAGCGAGCAGCCACTTCGAACGCCGGTCCCTGGTGGCGCCCGGACCGGTCAAGCTGACCCCTAGCTGGGAGGAGAAGAACCTGCCCAAAGATCAGCTCAACTTCAAGCACATGACGCTAGAGGACGCGCCGAGCGCAAAAGCTCCGCCCGATAGGTACGCTTCAAAGTCTCGCAGCGTTAATAAAGGGAATAGACCCATCACCGCCCCTCTTGTCTGATTGGCCGCAGCGCGAAGGAACCGGAAATTAGAATATAGTGTTATTTCCGGTTCGATTGTAACCGCCCACTTTGTTGCACTATACTTTGTCTAAACCCGGGCTTTATTCGAGCCGATGGGGGTTTATTGGAGCGTTTGACGCGATTCGCAGTCATCAGGTGTCAGAACTTTGATTACAAATTTTCACAGATTTCAACTTGAGTTTTCCCTGACCTACCCCGCAATTTGTGAAAAAATTGTAATTGCAGTGGAAATGCGAGAGTTCCGAATCTCAAATCAAGAAAAAGTGAAGCGTTCTCAACTGTGGCAAAGGGATCGACCTTTTTTGATTTGAAATAATAACACGCCTTGTTTTTTTTTACAATTAACGGAAAGCGTTTTGACATTCGCTGACCCCGGTGTGTTCCACATAGAGCATTTTTCAAACACCATTTCCCCAGAAAATTGCGTATTGTTTATGAAAAGCGGTCATCCGTAATTGCTGCATTTCTATCATATAGAAAAAAAATCTATTGCATATGGCGGCCTTAGTGAGGTCGTTCTCATCGAACGAGCATCGTTTGAATGGCATTTCAAGATGGCGGCCTCAATGAGGAGTTGTTGGGGCATTACCGCTGAATTCAGCCTCATTTCCCCCAACAGGCCACGCCCCCGGGCAAGAAACTCGATATTTGCGTATCTCATTAGGCAGAAATAACCCATTTACTGCTCCTACGTGGGCGGGGCTTAGGGTGGGGGTGACGTCACGCCCCTGAGCGTTTCTAGGCCGAGTGCATTCGAAGCCGGACCGACACAAGAACGTACGCAAGATGGCCAGGGCTCCTTTGGCCGTCATAGAGGAGTTGAGGGAACTGAACGGAGAAGGTCACGTGGGCGTGAGGAACGGGCGCAGGAGGGCGTGGCCGGCCCCACCCACCCCGAAGGTGCCCGTAACGGACGAAGACGAGGTGCGAACGAGCATCTTCGCTCCTAAAGATAGGTACGATGAGTCATTGGGCCTCCGAGGTGACGTCATCCCTTCAGGGGTTCCCCTACCCTACTCTACTCTACTCGGGCAGATGCATTTTACGGTCTTCTCGCATTTATTCATAACTTTAAAATATGCAATTTCATAACTTGTACGATTTTGACAATCTTATGAATGCAATTAGTGCACGATTTTCCGCTTTAACGTTCTGAAAATGCATTTAATTGGCGGTTATCTGGAGCACATTGAAAACCGGACGCGCGCAACCCCTTTCCCATTTTCCCATTCAAAAACCTGTAAAAAATACGCGAACGAAGAGGGCCTTCCGTAGCCCCACGCGAATACGTACTAATCGGCACGTATATTCCTTCGTAGGCAGGTTTCGCACGGCTACGCCTTGAAATTTAGGTTGTCTGTTTAGCTCGTGTTTGATGTCTGCGTACTGTATGCAAGTGGCCATGTGTTCCATTAACTTTCAAGTGACACTCTTTTTCTTGTTGCAGATGTTACGCTGTCTATTTTGTGCTGTGTCTGCACGGTATGGGCATCCTCATGCCCTGGAACATGTTCATCACCATGAACGAGGTAATCACCGTGACATTGTTAAAAAACAAACGATCGGCTTGACCAAAACTGTACGCGCACTGGTACAAGTAAATAGCAGATGGCATCGGTGTTGGTCCGACGGGTAGTGATTCGGCGCAATCGATAACGCGTTACGCAAACCGCATTTGAAAAACGCCAAGAGACATGTCCACCGTAATCGTTTGCGCTTTGCAGTATTTCACGGACTACAAGTTGAACGTGACGCTGCCGGAGGGCACCGAAGAGTACCGCTCCAACTTCCTCAGTTACATCGGTTTGGCCTCTCAGATCCCTTCGCTCATCTTCACGTGGCTCAACCTCTTCGTGCCCATCGGGTAAACTTTTGAAACTCTCGAAAGCGAGGTCCGTGCGTTTTCTCCCGGTTAATGTCCCGTATACGGTTGTTGTGCCTTTTACGGCCTCCAGGGGTGACTTGACGGTACGCGTGGTCGTAAGCATCCTCGTCGAAGTGATCGTCTTCATCAACACCATAGTGATGGCCATGCTCGACTCCTCCACGTGTGAGTATCGTCTGTCCGTTAACTTGGGGCACCCAAAAAAAGACATCTTCAAAAACCTTTGTTCGAGTATTAAAGGGTTTAATTTCCGTTTGGAGCTCGGTGCGAGCAAATGGCAACCTTGTCCCGTGAATTGGGGCTTTAATGTATCTTATTTCCCAAAGGGCCTGTGATATTCTTCTGGGTGACGATGGCATCGGTCGTAATCCTCAACAGTGAGTACATATACAATCGATGTTGTTTCGAAGAGACAAACTCATCGTCTCCGTTCCCCAGTGGCCAGCGGGGTCTATCAGAACAGTGTCTACGGCGTCGCGGCCAAACTGCCGACCAACTACACCAACGCGGTCATCATAGGCTCGGTAAGTTGGGGAGTTAGAGTAAATTCCACAAACCTTTTGGCAAACTCTCCAAATGCGTATAACGACTTAAGCTTAGGAATGTCACTTTGAAGACTGGATGTTAAACTTGGTGAAAATATCAAAAATAAAGTAAATTAGTATACAGTAGAACCCCCGGTTATCCGGGGTACCTCCTCCCCACATTACCTCGGGTAACTTAAATGCAGCGGTTGGATTGCAAATGGAATGTACAGTAATACTATAATGTCTACATAGAACTCATAATTCCCACCTGAAGAACGATCTAGCAGTAGAATTCCTCTCGCAACTAGTGTGAAAAATCTGGGAAGTTAAAAGGAATGTCTGGCTAAAGGTCTGTTTCGCTTATACGCTATCTATGTTTGCAGAACTTCAGCGGAGTTCTCGTCAGCTTGATCAACATCGCGTCCATGTCCAGTGAGTCTCAAAACCGATTTCGGGTTGAACACGCGCGGTTCTCATAAATTCGCGCGACAGTGGCCCCGAGTCAAAAGACTGCAGCCATCTACTACTTCATCACGGCTCTCTTCGTACTCCTCGCCTGTTTCGACACGTACTTCGCTCTGCCGCTGATGGTAGGTTCGTGTAGGTTCCTGTACGAGGATCGGTTGTACGGGTTTCCTTTCCGTCTTTTAGAGGTTCTACAGGTACCACGACAGGAAGACGAAGAAGCAATCTTCCCCCAAGACGGGTACCAGGTTACGGACACCGTACTGGCGAATTTTCAAGAGCGTGTGTATTTTTCGCGAATTTGTTCCCGAAGGGTTCGTACTGGCAGGAAAGCCTCGTTTGCATTCGTTATGATTTCCGTTTATTTGCAAATAGTTTCCAGAAGTTGGTGCGAACCCCGATCTGACGTCGATCCTTTTGCTCTCTTGTACTGATTTTACATTCGTAAACGCAGGCGTTCTGTCAGTATCTGAACGTGTTCCTCGTGTTCTTCGTCACGCTGTCCGTGTTCCCTAACATCGCCGCGGAAGTTAAGCCGTACGACGACAACTTCCCGATACCGGGTGAGTCGACCCGTTAACGGAGTAGAGGGTATTGTCACTTTAAATTACGTGTTTTGAACGATGGCACAGTCGACTAAACTTCCCATATCGGAACAATTTGCAACGTCTAGGTACGGTCCGATCAATCCAGTGTAGTTGTTTGCTTATAAAAAGTTGTGCAGCGATGCCTCGTTCTGTTAAAAGAACCTTTGAGGTCGTTTTGGACGTTATTTTCCGTTGTATATTACTTTACTATCCTGGAGCATGCTCGAGCTTGTGTTTGATTTAATGCTCTGTATATTCAGTTGTAAATTGTATTTCTATCTGATGCAGCTAGGTACTTCACGCCGGTCGTCTGCTTTCTGACTTTCAACGCGTTCGCCATGTTGGGCAGTCTCTTGACTTTCCTGTTTCGAAAGGTGAGTCGAGCCACGACGGTATACGGTGTCGAAACGATGACGGTATTTAAAGCTGCAATCTGCCGCAGCCGGGACCGCGGTGGCTGTGCGTGCCCGTCTGGCTGCGGCTGCTGCTCGTCCCGTGCTTCCTGTTCTGCAATTACCTTCCGGCGGGAAAGAAGCGCGTCCTTCCCATCCTCATATCGGAAGACTGGGTCTTCTTCGGCCTGGTCGTCTACCTAGGCCTTTCCGGCGGGTACTTCAGCAGCTTGGGCATGATGTACGCGCCGCAGTAAGTCCCGATTTCTTTTTCTCTCGTTGTATACGTATGCAATATGGGAAATTCAAACTCCAAGTGCACGCAAGCGTTTCAAAACCCTTCGTGTTGCAGTTTAATTACAAAAAACTGACTCGTCTTTATATGAACTGCAGTACGAGATATCTATTAAAATTCTGTAAGGTGCCTCTCTTATCTTAAAATGTAGTTTCATTCTCTATCGTGATTGCCCAAGCGATCCCAATACAAAAATTCGTTTTATCCAAAACGTAACGACGGTTGTTCCTTCTGCGAAGCGCAAAACCATGGAAAATCTTAGTACACATGCTGAATCGATTGCGGTCGCAATCGGTCAACTTCGTTAAACGTGAAATTGTATGTTTACAAAAACATGATTCTGCTCGATTATAATGTACATCCAGTGTCCCTATGAACTGAAATGGCATCACGTTTTCTGGATACAAAACAGAATTACTTTTCATCAGAGGGCAGAACTCTCGAAACTTGTTGAAATACAAGTGGTTTACTTGTCTGGTAATAAGCTGATACGAAGTTGCAGGCCGTCGAGTGGAAAGTTTCCTCGCAAAATCTAGAAAATAATTCCGATTTGTTTCTATTCAGACAGTTTGCCAAACTTTATGGGAAATATAGGAAATTGTTACTCGTAAGTGGGTTTTTGTCTTGTAAACCATTTCCGTTAACTTTATTGACTTGTTAATTTAATGTCAAATTACTATTTAATATCAAATCTATATATTATTCCCTAGTCATGTGTTAATTCCAGTATATGGAAAGGGTCCTTTCGTGATCTGGAGGCAAAGAACATAGGAACTTGACAGTCTGAAGCTAATTAAAGGTGAACGGACAAAGTTTTCTCGAAAGGTCCCCTCAAAATTACACTGAACAACAGTTTCGAAGGACTTCCTTCGCAATTTGTTTTTAAACCCAAGATCAGGGATTCTGCATGAGTGGATGACGCTAGCTTTATATTTGCGGACGATTGTCATGTTCGGCATAATTTTCAATGTGACTGAGATTTTTCTTTTTCTCGACGAAAAGGTGCGTGGAACCGCAATACAGCGCCGTGGCCGGCATGATGGGAGGAGCCGCCATAGTGACCGGCGTAGTGTCCGGCCTCCAGTTCTCCCTTTTCCTACCTTGGCTAGTGGAAAACGTGACTTTCTACATCTGAGAACGTCCAGCTCTGCCATCGATCGATATATAAGAGGAATCTCAGTACTCCGGTGGGCCGGGACAGAAAGAGAAAAACTATAACCCACCTTAAATTATTTTGGCAGCTGTATACCTCTAAATCGGATTTCTCATTCCAGATCGGTTCCAAAAGGAACGTGTTCCATTTACGTTGTTTTGGTTTTTGTTTTTTGGATATTTCTTTTAAAGATTTGCCTCCGCGAGGCACTAATACGTTTAACTCTTATTTGTCGTTTTAGGACAGCTGAAAGTTGGGTTCTCGATGCGGTGTCTCACGCAATACTTTCTTTTTTATAGTCGTAGCCTTTTTCCAGGGGAGAGAGAGAGAGAGAGAGAAAATACGAACCGTATTCCCCTATACTACGTGTAAATAGCGTAGAAAGCCGTTCGGTGAAGTCTTCCAAATCCTATTCTCTATTCTGTCGTAGCGAGTAAGAATAGGAAATAGGTTATTTCGTTTTCGGTTTCCCCCGCGTACGTAGAGCGATCGTAACTTTGTACGGGTTTTAAATACTGTAACGAGATATTTAACGCCACTTTTGTAATGATGATGATGATGATGATAATAACAATAGCAAGAGTAATATAGCTGTCGAGGATCCGGTTCGTGTCCCCGTGGCCGCCGAGCGCTTTGCCGGGTCACCGGGCAACTGGAAGAGCAAAAACCGTAGCGGTCTTTTCTATTCTTTTCTTTCTTCTCCTTCGAGTCACACCACACCGTCTGTAAGTACAGGAAGAAGGCGGCTTTCATTTTAAGGAAGGAACGGGTCGAAATCCGTTGCTCCGACAATCCGAGTTAAACTCGTATATAAATTAATTCCTTTTATCTTCCCAGCGATAGAGACTGGAAATTATTTATTCGTAATACAATCGCGTATTGCGATTAAGACAATTACGAGGTACTGTTGTATTGTTTGCGACTGACCGTAATTTTCAAATGAAGCTTTTATTTAAAGTTATTTTTTTCTTTGGTCCCATAACGAACAAATTGACGCCAAGTTTCAGAATTCCGAGTTATTTAACACGTGCGGACCTTCTATCTGAACGGTCCCCCTGTCAATCTAGGCCGCACCCGCTTGTAACTGAAGTGGGTAAAGGGTATGTCAGTACGTTTTGCAGCGAAAGGCGTGGCCTAGATCGGCCGGGATCGTTCAGATAGAAGGTCCGTTAAATATCCGACTGACCTTGTTGCAAGACGGGTCTGGGGTCTTGCTGTTGGTCCGAAAGCGACCGTTGGCGAATGGCGGCCACGGGCAGCGCTATCGCGCAATGGGCCAAAACGAGGTGCCTTCCGACGTCCGCGACGAACGCCAACCTGGTCGTGCCTGGGACCATGTCGTCGCAAAGGCACTGCAACAGCAGCAAGGGTTGCGCGAGTAGCTGCCACGTCAGGTTCGCCGTCAGCAGCCCTTCCGCGAGACCCAACTTCATGGGGCACTCGTCTGCAAAGTGCACATATTCTTTCGTTTCAGTTCGGGGCCCTAATATTATACATCTAACTTCTTTCAAACTGAAACGATGTGTCTATTAAAAAATATAATTCATATAAATAATGTGTATTTCTACATTTGCGGGATAATGCGCATCAATAAACAGAACTGTCGTTCGAAGCGGGGAGGAAATAAAATACAGTTACTGACCTACTGTCTTTGGCTCTTGGCCCTTCGGGTTGCCGCGCAGCACGGCCAGGACCTTGGCGGTCAGGGCCGCTACCGCGAAAGCCGCGTGAACCGGCGCGGTGGCCACCGCCAAAGAGGCCCTTTCCCCTCTGTAATAAGCCGCTAACAAGTAGGACGCTTGAGGCAGCGTCCAAGACGCAACGACCAGGGACCACAACCTCGCGCGAGACGGGCCCGAGGCCGCGAGGAGCCTGTTGGTGGCGTAAAGGGCGCACATGATGATGGGCGACGTGTGCAGCACGTATTCCCTCGGCAGAAGGTGAGGGCCGTGCAGGTCGAGGGACGAGAGGAAGCAACAGGTGTACATGAGGCCGCAGAGGACCATTGCCGTCGCCGTCACGTTGTGCCTGCACAGCCGGGTGGCCGTCAGGAACGTAGGGCCCAAACTGAGGAGCTGCACGCATAGGAGCAACACGAACGCGGACTCCGCCAACATGTTGTTACACTTGCCTCTCAAGCTTGAAACGAACTTTTGACCGGTAACCTACTTGTGCTTTTCCTTTTTTCTAATCTTATTCACCTGTTCACGCACAAACACATGTGTGGCAGTGGCAGAAGAATGAACCTAAAACTTCTTTTGTATATACATAGTTTTTCTATGCTAACAGCTGTTGCCAAATTTACAATAAATGTGCCAAATGTCAATAAACACCTGGATCAAAACGATCGGTTCCCGTAAAACATATATAAAATGTCGGAGGATGACCTCTGTAATCCGGTCCCTCCATAACCCGCATTTCGGACAATTTTTAAGTAATCCTCAGGTTTTGGAAATCATGTCCACTCAGGTTGTGATAACGTTACGGTGCACAAATCAATTTACTAACAGATAAGGTTCGAGTGTATGCATTGAAGGTGTGTATGTTTGGAGAAAGCAAGAAAGTCAATTGCAATCGGGCACAATTAGATTTCTTTTATTGGTATATACTATAGATTACAGTTTGATAGAGGTGATACAATCGACTCTTCCCTTCGCAATCGCTGGGGTCGAAAGAGGGCGTGGCCTAAACCGACAGGGATCGTTCGGACAGAAGGTATATACTCGTGATCGATCATATGACAGATACATGGAAACTGAATTTAAGACAGCAGGTCCAACGTGACACCCGGCGGCACATCGTCCAAACTGTGCAGCCATCTGAAGATCATCATATTGCGTTCGTATTTGGTAAGGGCCTTTCCCTTCTCCCTCTCCACGTCCTTAGCCGTCAGGCTGAGGTTGGTCACGGCCGCCGCCACGCCCAGCAGGTTGCACGAAGCCACGCCCTGCGAGTCCAGGTCCTTGCGCAGCAGCTTCAGGATCTCCCTGGACACCCTGGCCCTCGACGCCGATTGGGCCTCCTCGCTGTTCTGCTGCTGCTGCTGCTGCTGCTGCGACATCCTCTGCAGGGCCTTGTACGTGGTGAGCAGCCTGCGCTTGATGTAGCCCTGCCGGACCTTCTTGTTCATGGACCTTACCAGGTCGGCGGCCGAGAAGAGCGGGGGGGTGGGCGCCGTCGGGTCCAACGACGACTGGGGCTCCCTGCCTTGCGGGGACGGCAGCTGCGAGGCCGAGGCCATGTCCCCGACCGCCACCCACGTCGAGCAGGAACGGGACGCGTAGTCCAGCCTCTCGCAAAGGTCCCTTCGGCCGCCCGTCAGCTGCCCTAGGTCCAGTCCCATGCCCATGTCCAGTCCGGCCCCGACCACGGCGGCCGTGGCGGCCGCTGCCGCGGCGGAAAGGGCCACCTCGGAAGCGAAGGACGACAGGCCGCAAGCCGCGTCTTGGCCAATGTCGCTGGTGCTGTATGGGTAATTTAATATAGCGTTCAATAGACCTTTGTGATGGCTGTTTTTGGGTCTGCTTTTTCATGCACCATTTACGAATCAATTCTGAATAATCTGGACTAGCTCCACTTAGTACATAAAGTTACGCGAACGGCCACACCCCCAATGGTGACGTCATAATCGCCACAATAAGCCCCGGAGATGATGGCAGAATTTCTGTTCACTGACATTTCGGGTTGGGACTTTGATGACTTTTACCTGAAGCTCCTGCGCAGTCCTAGGGCCTTGGAGAGGAGGCCGCAGGAGCGGATCAGCTCGCTCTCCTCCTCGAACAGCGTCTCGCCGACCCTCACCGCCACGGCCACCGATCGCCGGCAGGACCCCGACCCTGGCAACTGAAGGGACGATGCTGACATCATCATCATCGCGGGCACGGGGCTCACCGCCCTCCTCATCCTCTCCTCGGTCTCCGAGTCCGAGCAGGGCGAAGGGCCCCGGTCCCTGACCGCGGCTGCGGCGGCGACGGCGGCCGCGACCGGCACGCGCAGGCTTCGGCCGGCTTCGGTCCCTCCCAGGCTGGACAGGGACAGGAGGGAAAGGTCCGTCGCCACCGATTCTCTGCTCGGGGACCTCGCCATGGCACCTTTGGCAGCAGCGGCCCTAACCTCCTCCTCCCGCTTCTGGCCTATTCGCATCGCGGCGAGCCGAGCCGCTTTGTCGCTTTGCGGATGCACCGTATTAATTATCGATCGGTCGGTCGGTAAATGGAAATGTGGAGTGGGCGAGTCGCGAAAATTCCCCGCACAGATTTCTGCCGCAATTACGAATTGCACGCTCTCACCCGATCCATCTGTATAGATCCGCATCCGCATATACGCGGCGGTGTCCGTTGCCGCAAAAATCGATCGAAGCGTATGTATTTGTACCTAAAAAAAGTCCAGCCAAGTTTCCATAGAATTTTAGATATTCTTGCTTTTGAGTTTTTAGTTGTGACAGTTAACGCGGACGGACCTTCTATCTGAACGATCCCTGTCCGTTTAGGCCACACCCTCTGCTATGACGCGATTGCGATCGGGTTGAACATGCTGAGAAAATCCAAATGAAAAATTGGATGGAGACGCAATTTTTAAACAGGTTAATATATGCTAATTTAGGAAATACATATATACATACGAATTGCCGCCACATTTTTAAATCAATCACGTGTACAAAGCTTTTACGTAATTCATTAGATTTTTCTACATAATTTGGAAAATGTTTATTGCGGGGGATTATGGGCGGAACTAGAGAGAATGGCCACACACTTTTTGGTAATCCTGCAATAGAGTTCCTCTCAACCCCGAATGCTACGGAATCACGCAGCCAATCGCAGCACGAATTTGCAAGAGGAGTAGAGCCGAACCGAGGAGCAACATGGCGGACCCAATGAACGCGCGGCATTAGGTCGACCCCTTTTTCCATGCAAAAGATGGCCATGTGGCATTTTCCCACCTGCTTTCGCGCGCCATTTTGCCGTTTTATTACCTGGATGGCGTCGCAACGAACACGCTCAATAATATCCCGCCGTTATCATTTCTATTTGTGAGGGCTTTTTATTTCCAGACTAATCCACCAAGTTTTTTTGCGAATAGGTGAGTGAAACAATATAATTTGAGAGTTTAGATTTAAGGAGAAGTTTTGTAAAATGCGGGTTTTGTTTTGGATGAAAACAGAAAAGGTGGAAAGATAAAAGCGCCGTTTTTTGGGCGTTAATCGACATGGATATCAAAGTAATCTGTCTGACATTTGTATTGGCCTGCTGCGCAATTGATGGTGAGTTGCTGCGTTCGAAATGCTGCGGTTTTTTTTTTAATAAAGATAAGATATAGTTGTGAAAGTTTTTGCGATTGCCACGCCCATGAACGATGCGTCACCTTTCAGAATTTGTTCATAATTCTCATAAAATGAGCAATAATCATTCACATATTCAATTTCTAGGTTGGTTTCTTGTGTTTAGACACAACAGGGTCGTTACCGATAAACAGCAAAAGGACGAAATTAAAGATTTTGATTATAAACGGTGAAAAATATCCGGGAAAATCTGGATGAAAACGTACACAAACTATATCAAGAGTTTTGTTAAGTTACATAGCATCTATGATAAATATTTATAACATGCCCCGAGTCGACATTGATTCAAAAAAGCTGAAACCTGAATTCTGTACGCGGACCGCTTACGGAATGAAACCATTTTTCAGTTTTTCTGCGATGTGATTTTCAAAATTGTGCATACTTTTATATAAAACATTTTATGTTTCTTGATGTCTGCTACTGACGTTCAATTTTCTATGACAAAAAATAGAGTTTTCTAATGCGCAGAGCGCAAAGGGTTGAGTTTACAAAGCGTTGGATTTTCTAATACGTACACGACGCAGGCCAGCCGCAAACTTCCGCCGCCGACGCGATACGGTGGTGCGCCATCGGGGAAGCCGAGGAGGCCAAGTGCCTGGACCTGGCCGACGCGGTCAAGAGGAACGGCAAATTCCAACTGACGCTGGAGTGCGTAAAGGCCCTTTCCAGGGACGAATGCCTGCGCTTGCTGGACAAGCACTCGGCCGACACGGTCGTGCTGGACGCGGGGGAAGTGTTCGTGGGCGGCCGCTACCACTCGCTCGTGCCCATCATGGCCGAACGCTACGGACCTCGTGAGTATAAGTAACTGACCGACCGTCGTACGAAGGTCACTCGCGCTTTTGACACCGTTTTCTTTGGCGGGGGCGGGGCGCAGAGGGAGACAGGATGTTTTACTCGGTGGCCGTGGTGAAGCGAGCCTCGGACATCTTCCAGCCGGAGGACCTTCGGGACAAGAAGGCGTGTTTCACGGGCGTCGGCCAGATGGCCGGCTGGGTTCACCCCATGTCCAAGCTGCTGGACAGAGGGGTCTTGCCCGTCACCGACTGCAACAACATCGTGAAGACGGCCGCGGACTTCTTCGGGGACAGTTGCGCGCCCAATTCCCTGCTCAACAAGTACAATCCCACCGGTACGCTCCGAACGAAAATTAGTATCCGAATTCCAAATTCGATAGCATTTAGCTCGATTAACAATTCTCTTACGAGTCAAGATGCGTAATGATATTTAGTCTGCGTGCTTAATTCTTTTGAAACTTGCACGTACGTACAGGCGCGGATTACGAGAAATACAGCTTTCAAATCGCGTTACAAAAATCAAAACGGTAACGTGTTTCGCGTCTCGACGAACAGGTGACAACCCTTTGAAGATGTGCGCCCTTTGCGGCGACCAGGGACCCACCAAGTGCCTGGACTCCTCCCCTTTCGCCGGGTACGACGGCGCGATCCGCTGCCTGACCGGCGGCAGGGGAGACGTGGCCTTCGTCAAACACACGACGCTCGAGGAGATGTCTGCCAACCCGGGCCTCACCATCAACCTTCAGGAGTACGAGCTGCTGTGTCCCGCGGGCGGTAGGGCCTCGATCCGCGACGCGGCGCGCTGCCACTGGGGCCGGTCGCCCGCGAACGCCCTGGTCGTGTCGTCGTCCATGCCGACCCATCTGAGAAGGGCCTTGCAGGATTTCGTCAAGGTACTTCTCTTTCGACCGAAACCCTTCGGTTTAAGTAGCTAATCGCGAACGGGTTCGCAGCAAGCCGTTTACCTTTTCGGAACGACCGCGCCCCTTCCCCCACAAGGACCCGGCCGACAGCCTCCGCGGGTCTTCCCGCAGGACTTCAAGTTGTTCCGGTCTCCCGCCAGACACGCCAACACTTACAACCTCCTGTTTCAAGACTCCACGTCTCGCATCGAAGACATTCCCGACCTCAACCAGACGTTCAAGGGTTACCTCGGTAAGGTGTTGTTCGGTGCCCTACGTTGTCCCGGTAGTCGATACGGGGAAAAAAAACCCTTGCTAAATTCGCAGGCGAGGACGAGAAGGCGATCCTGGACCTGAGAAGGTGCCCCGTAGACTCGGTCAAGCTGTGCGTCGTCTCCGAGATAGAGATGCAGAAGTGCGGCAGCATGAAGGTGGACCGTTTGAACGGACGCGCGGACCGGATAAGCTTACCGATCGGCAATCTTTTGTTGGGCAGATCGCGATGCGCGCCCAGTTCCTCAAGCCGGAACTGAGCTGCTTCCGTGGAAAGAGCCAGCGAGATTGCATGGTGTCCATCGTGAGCCACAACGCCGACCTCGCGATGCTGGACGCCGGCGACGTGTACGTCGCGGGAAAGTGAGTCGAGTCTCGCGCTTCGATGACCGCCGTATTTCCGTTCCCGTTTGCGCGATTAACTTTCGTTGGTTATATACGAGGCGTGTTCCGAAAATAAGACCAAACCTTTAGATGAAGAATTGAAGAAATTCCAATATTTGGAAAAGAAGGTTCTACGAGGCAGGCGTACAAATATTCCCAATGCGCGATTATTCCAAAAAAATGAGAAATTCTTTTTAAGCTTATTTCTCGAACACGCCTCGCATTTTCCTCGGACTTGACGAATTCAACCGTAATTGAAAACGCATTGAACGCAGGGAGTTCGGATTGGTGCCGATCCTGGCGGAGCAGCAGAACCTGGACGGGCCGTACTACTACGCGGTAGCGATAGCGAAGATCGACGACCCGGACACCGACCTGCTGTTCGTGCGAGGCAAGTTCACGTGCCACACCGGCATGGGCTTCGGGGCCGGCTGGATCATGCCCGTCAGTTTCCTGCTCAACAACGAGCGCATGCGCAACCACGGCTGCGACGGCGCGCGGGCCGCGGCCGAGTTCTTCCAGAAGGCTTGCGTGCCGGGCGCCATGTCCCCCGAGTACAACTTCGGCTTCAAGCAGGACAACATGTGCGACCTGTGCCACGGCGGCAGCGGCAAGTTCTGCAAGCGCGACCACTCCGAGGACTTCTACGGCTTCACGGGAGCGTTCAGGTAGGTACGCGTTCGGACGCGGATCGCGGCCGAAAATTACAACTACGTTCGCGGCAGGTGCCTGGTGGAAGGGGGCGGCAACATCGCGTTCATCAAACACACGACCATCTTCGAGAACACGAACGGCAAGAACCCGACGTTCTACGCGCGCAACATGCTCTCGGACGACTTCCAGCTGCTGTGCCGCGACGGGTCGCGCGCCCTTTCCGGCGACTACGAGACGTGCAACCTGGGCAAGGTGCCCGGCAACGCGATGGTGACCAGGGCCGGTAACCACACGGTGCTCGGCTACTACGTCGACCTGTTCATGTACGCGCAGCAGTACTACGGCAGCAAGGGCGACGAGGACTTCAAGTTCCGCATGTTCCACTCCGAGTACCCGCACCACGACCTCATCTTCCAGGACGCGACGCAGCAGCTGGTGCCCCTGCCCGAGGAACAGAGGTACTACAAGGACTACTTGGGGCCCGAGTTCGTGCTGGCGGCTCAGACCATCGACTGCACGGCCGCCGCTCCGTCGACGCGGCGCGGCGTCCTGACGCCGCTCGCGGTCGGCATCGCGCTCTTCTTGCGGATGTGCTGCGCGTGTTGAGTAAGTTGCGCGAGGGAATTATTAGATTCTACGGGCGGTGACTGGTGCGATCGACAGATATTGCTACTTAACTCCTTCGCGTACTTACGGGAGACTACTGGGGTTTTTTTTTTTGGTTTCTCGGCGGGTTAACTGGAAATCTCGACCGCCGTAAATCTTGTTTTAGGAATCTCATCGTTGGGTTGGAAACGTGACAATCCCTTTTACACATCACTCAATAGTTACGACACGTTTCGAAATTACTATCCCAAATTTAGTGACTTTCGCCCTTCAAAATGCGCACGACGATCCGGTAGTCCCCGTCCATTTTAAAGTTGTAAATAACTAGCGATACGAACACGAGGGTCGGATTACCGGTTCCGAAACGAATCTCGAACCGATTTTTATACCGAATATTGTATATCTTTACACCTTTACGTAAGTAATTTCGTCAGCGATCGCGGCACATTCCAACGTTCCGAGTAAAGACTTTATTATTCTTATTCTTATTATTACGATGTCAACCGTTGGCTTCCACGGCCCGCTTCGTCGTCCCGAGGCTTATCAGGGTGTTGCTGGCCTCCGCGAGCTCCGCGATGGAGACGCGCCCCCGCTGGCGCACGAACCGCGCCACGGCGTCCAGCTCGTCGGCCGTGATGCAGATGAACTTGCCGCGGTCGTCGATCACGCCGACGAGTCTGCCGTCTTTCATCAGACCGTGCAACCTGTCGATGGCGTCCTGGGTCTTCAGGTTGAACTTCACGGCCAGGTCCTCGAGCACCGCAACCTTCTCCGTCTACGGGTTAGTGAGAATGGGGTTAGTGGTATTCTTCCCACGAAGGGATCGTTAACGACTTCTACTCCTCAGGGATTCCAAGCGGACGCAAGCTTATCGGTTCGTTTAGGAAAACTCCTTTTCACTCGAAGTAAGGTTCCACGAGTCTTGGAACGTACTTCGAGTGGAAAGGAGTTTTCCTAAAGAAAGCTTTTGAGTCGTACCTTTACGTATTCCACGAACTTGGCCAGTAAGTCTTTTTCCTGGCGGAGTGGGGAAAATTCACAGCTTGAAGCGGGGACGAAACGTATCTAAGATTGCGGGACTTTCGGGCGCAAACTACCTCGTCTTGGTTCTCCTTCTCGTCAAACCCCTCCGATTCCACTTGGAAAGATTTCTTGAGCTGCAGGTACTGCTCGTGTTCCCGCCTGGCCTTTTCCTCTCGGACCCTCTTGGCCTCCTCTTCCTGCGCGCCGGCCAAACGTCCGATTACTTTATCCACCCGCGCGCGACTTCCTCACCTTCGACTTCTCCGCTTGCTTCTCGCGCTCGTCCTGAAGTCTGCGTTCCTCGTCCTGCAAAGCCTGCCTCCTCTTCTTCTCCTCGCGGTCTTGCAACTCCGCCTGTTAAACGTAGTAGGATATATGTACTTGGCGTCTCTCGCTATAAACTTGCTCTCGTACCTCTCGCTGGGCTCGTTTCTCCGCTTTCATCTCCAACTTCCTCCGCTTCTTCGTGCCGATCTTGCCTTCCGGGAACACGATGTCGTCCGCGGCGGACCTACCGTCTTCGTCGTCGTCCTCGTCTTCGCTATCACCTCGAAGCGAGAATTTCAGGATTGTATACGTTAGCGGACATCGAGCGTGATGGAGATTTGAGAATTATTAGAGGAATTGTAGGGAAATAATTATTTGGAAATGTTGACAAATTCCCAAGTTCAAATGCGGTATTTGTGGATGGTTTTGATCTGATTGACGTAAAACCAAACCGAAATGTGAAAAATTTCCACAATTTCTTGAAACCAGATTGAATAATTCAGGAAATACAGAAATAATTTAAAATATGCCATTGATCATATAGTCTACTTCAGCTCAACCGCGTAATTGGGAGGGGGTTTTCACTGATCGGCTGGATACCCTGAATTTGTACGTAATTTTGTCAAACTTAATTTGCGCGCAATGATTATCAATATGTCGAAGCTTTTTTTTTTGCTTCATTTCGTTCTGCGCGAAGATGTCATCGCTCTCATTGGGAAAATGTCCAGGGAGTTGTGCGAAGAACGCGGATTAGTTCTGCCTTCGAACGCTCAACTGTCCAATCGCAGAATGAACAGGCGAGCTAAGTCGGGGAACGATTGGCTATTTGGCGGCGAGGGGGGCGGGGACTCGCTGCACTCACTGGGCCGATCGCGGGCTCTGGGCGTTTCGCGCCGCGTTCTCTGCGCCTCGAACCGGGAGCGCACTAATCGGGCACCGGCCACTCGACGAGGTTCTCCTTGTCTGGCAGCGGGCGTTTCGGCCCCAACACGCTGCTGTATATCGGACGACGCATCGTCTTCTTTATCCTCTGATAAGAAAACGTGGAAAACCTGCTTAGCCGGTCGACCAGAATAAGGTACAAATTGCTTAATTATTTACCTGTGCGTCGACGAAATAGCAAAGAAACTATGGATAGAATGACGCACAATGCGCCGGCCACCGATAAATATAATATCACGTCACTCATCTTCAAAGAATTGCAACTAACAATACAATTAAGGAAACGTAGACGACGACAGGCGCTGAGTGATGAGAGTTGCGGCTCAACGCCGCCAGGAGGCGCGACTCACACTAGGTGAAAGACTATAGTCAAACCAGAACAGCTTGAGAAAGGGGCGTGGCTTAAACGAGTTTGCCAAGTAGTACTGTCACATTATCCGGACTCACATTATCTGGACTGTCACGTTATTATTATTCGAATAGGAAATGCGCCTGAAAACCGGAAGATGGCGCCGTTATGCCGTCACCATCGACATGCGATGTGATAAGATGACTAATTAAACTATGATGTCAATAGGGGGTGGGGTGGGGGGGGGAGCGCCTCACTACCGTACCGGCATTCCGACTTCCACTCCCAACACGTATGATACCGTGCCAATGGAGCTACCTTTTCCGTCAGCCAATCGGGGACGACCGCACCATGATGACGTGACAATTAGGTTGATGGAATACTCCTTAGTTGTCTACGAAGGTACTACCTTGCCCTCATTTGTAAGGAGATTAGGGGGCGTGATAGGTGGAGAAACAAATGAGCGCGACGCGCCGTATTGGAGAATACGAAACGGGGCGGGGAAAATTCGGAGAATTGACGGATGCGGTTCGTGACGCGATTGGATGAGTCATCGGCACACATCGAGTTTTCCTCGGTTTAACATTTGCGGAAACGACTTCAAATCGATTACATCTGGCACTGAGAGGACTCGAGCAGCGGGTCAAGCGAGATCTGAAAGGAAGATGTTGACGAAGAACGGAACGCTAAGGTCCTCTCTGAAAAGACCTAACCTCCCAGGTGCGGATCGCCTTCGTTTCGCCGGCTCCTCCCGCGACCCCGCCCAGTGCCGTCCCGCCGATGACGTCACGGGCGGTACCGCGGCCGCAGCGGGGACATTGGATGCGTCACTTCTGACCGTGACGATGACTCGCAAACGAAACCCGAAACGACAACCCAACCTGCCCGTTGGCAGGCTAACGTCCAGGGTCCTGAACAATACAAATCTGGAATTGAACGCGGATTTCGTGGAACCGTACATTAGAGGGGACGTGGACGACACCGGCCGTTTGAACCAGCATTGCCGTAACTACGTCATCGGAGGCGCGGTCACGTCCGGCTCCGCCCATCTCGTTTCGAGCGAAGTGATTGACAGTCGGCGTACTTGCGGCTCTGGGACCGTTTCTCCGGCGTTTAGCACGGACAGCAGCCTGGACAGCGGCCCGTCCGAGGACACCAGCTTCTGAATGGCCATTTGCCGGATTTCATCCGTTTTATAATCTGCGGCCTTGTCGTTTGGAAATGGTCCAATTCAGGGTGTATATTTTTACTTTAC
>WWPM01024255.1:0-20459 GCA_023279145.1 Glomeris maerens | reverse complement strand
GCAATACGGTATATACCTATTTTCTTTGGTCACCGAAATATTCGCGCCGTTTGGTTTCAGTTCGTACGTTGTTACTTCGCTGAACGTCTCGATGGAAGCCTAGAATTGGGTTCACTATATGCAGGGTTCATTGTCGAATGAATCGTGCAACTCAACCCAACCAGTACCTCAAATTTTAGCATAAACACGTCTTCAAAATCCTCATCTTCGTACTGCAGCATCTCCCTCAGACTTCTAGTAAAACACGACAGTAAAAAAAAAACGGAAACCTCAATCGGCCATCGCAACTCACTTTGCCGTTGACGGCGAAAGACCCCTTAGATCGTCCAACTTTAATTCCCTGAAAACAACACAATGCGTGTTTAATTTGTTCTTCTACGCGGGCAAACAGGTAGCGCAACGTAACTCGTTCAGGAGTTTCTTGTAAAGCGCGAGGGGAAAGGGCAAATTTATTATGTTGCCGTTGTAAATGGCCAGCCCGCACAGGATGCCGATGAGCCGAAACAGTAGGTCTTCCTCGAAAGTCTGAAATCGAGTTCCTTAAAAGGAATGTCAGAAGCAAAGGAGACCGCAGCAGTACCTTCTCGTTGAACCAGATGCAGTTGGTCTCCTCGTACAATTTGAACATGCCGTACTTGGGGTCGATGATGTCCCTCAGGAGAAGCATGAAAAACTCCTTCCTAACTCCTCCCGCGTCCACGGCATCTTCTCCATAAAAAGTAACCTTACGGTCAATCGTTCGATTAAATGATGCGAAATCGTCGACGCAAGGTGCGGACTGTTGCTCGCCTTGCGTACGTACCTTCAGGGGTTTCTTCAAGTCCGTCTTGTCCTTCTTCTCGAGTTGATTGAGGGTGTCCCTCACCAGGTTCTCCCTCGACACGTGCAGGATGAGGTACGGGTTGGACGGGTCAACCGGCAAAAAGAAACTCATGATGTTCTGTCTGTACACTTGATCCATCGCGTTCTGGTTCCCGACACACAAAGTAGCAAAACAGGAGGTTCGTTAACGCAGGCGGACCTAATTTAGGCCATACCTTCATCTACAAAGTCTCTAAAAAGATTCTTACAATTGTTCAACCGTATCGGATTACAAATGACAGTAACCCGAAGGTTTTCACCCAACATACAGTAGTGGCCAAATTATTATGATAAACCAAACACAACATGTTTTTTTAGATTATATTTTAATTGGTCACTGGAATTGTATTATTTTACACATTTACATTGCCAAATATAACTGTTGGAATGTGATCTGTTCGACGCGATGAGACTGATTGTTGCCCAGTGACTTTGGTTAAACTCGTTTAATAAACAACTGAGCTGGGGCTTACAGCTATTACAAGTTTGAATATCAAGGAGAACATCAACGATGTGAACGCAAACTGATTAATTCTTTGTTAAATCGGCGTCTCCGTTAAACGTAAGCTCGGAAAGGCGTGCGCTCGATCTCGACTCTTTCTTCTCCGACTCTCCTTTGTTGTCTCTCTCCCCTTTTTGTTATGTTGACATCAAGTCTTATCATAATAACTTGGCCACTACTGTACTGCCAACAACCAGTGAATTATATCAATCTAAAAAGATTTACTTATTAAACCTAACGACAAGTAAACCTTATTAATCGACAGAATAACAATGAAGACACCTCATTGAATATTTATTTAAACAAATTTTCACGTCATGTGGAAATGGTTGGCCACCTTTAACGGAAAAGAAGACGTGAAACGCACGCACCTGCATTTGCAACACCGTATCGGTCTGCATGAGTATCGTCTTCGCTTGCGCATCGAACACGAACGGATAATTGCAGAAGAACGGCTCCCCCTGAAAAAACGTAAGACGGTCGTTGTTCGTGTACATTACATTCCGGCAGCTTCTTCGCTGACCGTACCTTGCGAGATGAAGTATCGTACTGGAGCCAGTGAAGGTAGTCCACCCTGACGTCCACCTTCTCGGTCAACTCGGGGATGTAAAACGCCTCGTACGGCGCCTCCTCGAGTCTGTCGTGGTTCACCCTGTTCAGTTTCTCCAGGATCCTGAGGGAAACGTGAAGTCCGTGTTTCGTGGAAACCTGGCGTGAACAAGCAAAAAAAAGCCGTAACCGTAACATACTTTCCCCCCACGAGAACGAAAAGATTTTCAAATGTTCGTCCAAACCTCAGTCGAGTGTCTTTCACGTGTGATTACGAAGACCACGTACTTCTTGTACATCTGGGGGGAAAGATTTAACAGAATTATGCAATGTCACGTGAAAAACTTCCAGCCCTTTAACTGTGAAAGAATTGCCTCAGCATTTACAATATAGCAAACAACTTCTGATCGGAAACTTGTTTTTATTCTGGTCTAGAATGAATAACTTCATGGAACTTTTCCAAATCTACGTTATATTTCTGCAAATCCACACCAATTTTCCAGGTCTTGAAACCAGAAATAGAAAAATACCCAAATACGTTTCACCGACTCGACACGGACCACGTCGGAAACATCTTTGAATACTTCGAGTGTTCGATTTGAGGTATTGTTTCATTTTAAGCAAGGGTTTGATTACGACTGCTGCAAAATCAACGAAAGGCTTAAGATGCGGCTGAAAAATGAAAGAAAGGATCGTACGGATATGAGACGAGAGAAGTCGCAGATCTCCAACCTATTCCACCAGCTATCTATTCAAAGGAAAAGGTTGAGATCTCATTAAAAAACCGCACCGCTACTGGGTTCGCAGCCACCACACGACCGATACCTATAACCTTAGCTGCTTCGTTGCGTAGTTTCAGCAACGCGTTACCAAACGGCACTAGGACGTCCCCAAAACGAGGCGGCGAATCGAAGACGTGACACATCGGCAGCACGACGTACAACCGCAGCGCTTCCGCGTCCGCCGGGCCGCACGTCAGACGGGGAATGAGTTGGTTGCCGAGACAACTTCCGATCTGAACGGAGAAGAAATGAGATGACCCACGCACCGAACTTCTCTCCAAAGCAAAACCAAGTTTCATAACTTCGTTCACTAAAGTTCCCGAGTTATTATTAGCCAACTTTCGCGATAAATACTGGAGGTACACACTCGAAACGCATGACGCGGATAACCGAAAGAAGCGCCGTACCAGTTCGAGTATCACAGGGTTTGTAACTTGCGCCAGGGTGCGGAAAAAGGTCTCGGCCGACGCGCGGTCGAAGGACGCGTTGCGGCCGCTGCACCCGGGAGAATCGCCGGATCCGTCGACGAAAGAGCCGTTGACGCAAGCGGCCGATCCGAAAACGGTCTCCACGTAGCTATCGACGGCAGAAGAAAAAAGAGTTTCAAAGAAAACACCAAAGGGTGAACTGACAAGGTCTTTTTAACGCCTTTGCAACTAATAACTCGGAAACGGTAATATTTAAAATTAAACCTCATCAGTTCCTGAGGAACGGGTACGGTCGGATGCACGCGAGCGCAATCCAGCGCGTATCGCACGTCCAGCGTGAGAATCTCGTCTCCGCGAGGCATTTGCCGGTAATCCACCGGTGGTGCGTCTTCCTAAAAGAAAAGAAAAAACAAATCGCAGCGAGGGAAGGGCCAAAAACCTTGACCGTCTTACGTTGAAGGCGGTGACAGTGACGAAACTCTGATGTCCCCCGCAGAAGATGCGCTTGATGGTCCTCGTCGCTTCCGTCTCGCGGCACGAGGCCCACGGCCCCGGCACGAGGGCCGGCGCGTGAGCGTTGACCGCGTCCCCGAGTCCCAGCTGACCGCTGCCGCCCAGTCCGAAAGCGTAGAGTCGACAGCGACGCGGTTCCAGGGCCAACGTGTGTCGCCTGGAAACGCAATGACTGTCGAGTTGGGGGCGGGGGGCATCGGTAAACGAACCGCTCACCGTCCGCAGGCTATCTGTGTGATCTCCGTTCCCATGAGCTCCAGGACCTTGCGCGGTACGATCTCGTTGGACTTGACCCCGTGACCGAGCTGACCGTACGTTCCGGCCCCGAACGTGAACACACCTCCGTCCTATCGCGAAAGGCCCATTGACACGATAGAACCGACCCCTTTTTAAGTCGTAACGGTCCCAGACCTGAGTGAGAGCGGCCGTGTGATCCTCGCCGCACGCCAGAAACCTGACCCTTTGGGACCGAAGCGTCTTGAGTAAGGACGGCAGGTTGCGGTCCTTGCTGTCGTTGAGTCCCAGCTGGCCGCAGTTGTTCCGGCCCCACGCGAACGCGCCCCCGGTCGCGCTCAGAGCGAAGCTGTGGTTTCCCCCGCACACGATCCGCTTGATGGGCACGGCGGCTAGGGCCGTCACGAGCCGAGGACCCGGCTCTCGCTTCGACTCCGTGCCCAAACCCAGCTGCCCGTACGCGTTGCAGCCCCAGGAGTACAGTTCACCGTCTGCGAATTTTTTTATGACGCGGCATTCCTACGTTACGCGGTTAAGGGCCCTTCCGTCTCACCGTCCAAGAGCGCCAAGGAGTGATTCGCGCCGCACGCCACTTGCACGGCCCTACGGGTCGCCAGGGACCTCAGGATCCTGCCAGGCAAACGAAGATTTTCAGTACAAATAGGGAGTTTTATCTAGGATCTTAACGCGCTTTACTTGGGTGTAGGCGCCATGTCCTCGTCGGCCGATTCCAAACCTAGTTGACCGACCACGTTGCGTCCCCACGAGAAGATCTGTCCCCATTCGTCGACGGCCAGCGTGTGACCGGAGCCGCACGCCACCTTGGCGACGACCCGGGAGTCCAACGCGTCCACGCGCTCTAGCGGGGGAAAACGCGGGTCACGATCTCGCAAACCTAACTTTCGATGTTCAAACGTCAAGCCGCGATCGCGTACGCATTACCGGGTCTTTTCCTCGACTTGCCGTGACCCAGCTGGCCGCAGTCGTTGCATCCGCACGTGAACAAGGCCCCGTCGCTGCGGAGGATCGCGGTGTGGTCTTGACCGCAGCCGACTGCAAGTGTTTAATCTCCTTTTTTTCAACATAAAAATATGTATTCCACCCATGGACAAACCAATCTCTCTTTATTGTCCGACACAGATACGTATATTTCCAAAACTTTCTCTTAATTTTCAACATAGCGGTTTGTTCCACTTTTTTCTTGAGTTTTATTGGTACATATTGGAAATGACATGTATTTTTGCTTTCAAAAGTAATTAAAAGTGCTTTAATTTCTTTTGAAGGCTTTGATGTTGTTTTTCTAGAACTTTCTTAGAATTATCCAGAATTTTCCTACATGTTACCATATTTTTTGTACTTCTAAAAAAAATACCGTGCCTTGAACGACGTTGCACTCGGCACCATTTCCAAAAGACAACTTTCTGGGCGACAAAATACGGTCTTCTTCTATTCCCCCCAATCCCAATTCACCATTCACTGCATTCCCCCAGCAATACATTTCCTGAAAACAAGTAAAAAAAACAAAATAAACCGACGAAATATAGAGAATTATTAACAAAATTTAATCACGCAATTGTCATTTTGAGGATAGAAAAAAAACAAACCACAATTCTAAACGATTCCAACCCGAAATACCATCACCGACATTGCATCACAGAATGAAAGCGAGCAACACAATTCGAACTTTTGGATCCCGTACGAACGGTGGCGCCCTCTCGGCGTAGAACGTAGAACGCGCCCAACTGCAGAACCGACCGTAGGCGGCGCTTGAGACGAAAAGGGGAGGGACCGCAAACGTTCATTGGTTCTATTTTTGAAACGCCCACACTACGCCAAAACCTCTGCGGTAGCGTTTTAAACTCTCGAACCCCCGGGAAAAACAAGGCGGCGGGGGTGATCCACATTCCATGTACGATTACGAACAAATACGAGTCATAAAATGCTTTCAAATTAGGTAAGTCCGTTGCATAATAAGGTTCCAAATACTAGTTTGGACCATGCACGTTCGGATTCAGGTCTACGCAGCGGACTTTTCCAATTCAGTGCCTTTCCTGTTTACGTTACGTTGGGATCACCCAACCGACCTATTTTTACGGGTTCGAGGCTATAAAGGAGCCTCATCAGCGCTTTGACATTTTCGTATCACCATCACCCAATTACGAAGAAAATAAGTGGAAATGTTGTGAATTTGCAGTCCCCCCGCCTCAAAAAATGAAAACCCAAGGGAATTATAATTGACACGATGCGGTCTTATTACGGATTTTGAAATCTGCACAAGAGGAGGGCGAAAAAGAAAATAAGCAATGGACCGTAGGGGAATGAAAAGGTCCCAGCCGAATTCGATTCCTCCTAGATGGCTGCACTGTCCCAGAAAATCAACCGGTTTAATCGCAGGTAGTATACCCTATTATTGATAACGATTATAGTAAACTACATACCTGTCGAAACTCAACCCTTTTTCTTATATTAGATAAGTTCTTAGCTTTCAAGACGCCACTCAGCTCCCAGTACGATGATCAAGTTCCAGAGGAATGTCGTTTCTACCCATCAATGCTTTTTAAGGCGATCAAAAGCTACAAAGTCGGTCTTCAATTTCGCGAATATTGTGAAATATATTTCACAAAAAAACTACGTTCATTTTGATTGGTATAGGTTAAGATGGGGCTTTGGATCGATTTGACGAATACGAGTAGATTTTACGACAAAAATGCAGTGGAGGAAGAAGGTACCAAGTACCTGAAATTGCAGTGCAGAGGGTAAGTAACTATTTCTCCCATCTACAGGGTGGTGCGAAATGATTGAAACCCTCCGTTAACACACCTCCCTGAAAAATATACAGAAAAACTGAATACACCACCTTGTAGAGAATTCAATTCCGCGTGGGACTGTAAAATTTACTTGCAAAATTCCTTTCCATTCACACTTTATTGGCGAAGAAGCAAAATCGAAACTCATTTTTTACTTACTTTCAGTCAACGGTTCTCGTGTCCAATAGCTGAAGCGCTGCTCTGACAAATTTGAGCCCCCTATATGCAGAATTGAATTATCTACAAGATGGTATATTCGGTTTTTCTGTATTTTTGGGGGGAAATGTATAAACGGACAGGGGGTCAATCGTTTCGCACCTCCCTGTATTTTCCTGGTTTGTTTCTGTCGTCAGGCAATTCAATGTATGACCCTCGATCCAGGGCAGCTTTTATACGCAGATTTGTAACGCGTCTCCTACTCGTGAATAATGTGCTTTACAAATATGCAGAAGTCCGTAATTGCCGTGTGCGAAAAAGTTGCATATCTATCTACGTAATAATTTTGCAACTTACTTCTCCGTTTATGTTTTTCAAGGCACGGCGAATGTCCTTCCGAGGACCAGGTTCGCATCTTCGTCGAAGTCTGCGGCACGTTTATCGCCAAGAACCCTCTGGAAGTAATAGGTGACGCCGTATTTTAAATACAATTCGTGATTTCTCTTAATGAAACTGCACAGTAGGCAAGCGGTAAATTTCAAACGACTGTTGCAGTCGTAAATAAAATCCTTTTCTCGCAGTTATATGAAACACGTCGTGTGTTTTTATTTGACAACTAGTTATTGAAAATTCTACCGGTGTTCCACTTATTGCGCCTCACTCGGCGTATATTTTTACAAATCGGTAACGAAATACCTAATGCGCAGGCGTTCACTGCACTCACGGCTTCAACAGAACCGGGTTCCTCATCATCTCTTTCTTGGTGGAGAACTTCTCCTGGAGGTTTGTGTATCCCCGATTGACTTTTCCCTCCGAGGAAACCGTCGAGTCCAAATCGGTTTTCGGGTTTGCAGCGTCGAGGCGGCTCTGCGGTCCTTCTGCAACGCGCGGGAACCGGGAATCTACAAGTCGGACTACTTGCAGGAACTGTTCAAGCGGTACGGGGACGTGTGCGACGCGCCGCCTCCGCCGCCGAAACCCGACTGGTGCACGGACGACGACGACGACGGCAGGTGTCTCGACGATGACGGTGAACCTGCTGACGAGACGTCGAACGGGGAATCTTCCAAGCCGGCGCCCAAGAAGAGACGGAAAGAGACCGTGATACTGGCAAGTCGATTCTCTTTCTCTCTGTCTCGTCTTCGTCGCTCAAACGTTCATCGATCGTACTTTTGCGGCCCTAGAATCCTACGTTCATGAGCGGGGTGAACGGAGTCACGCCGGTCGTGCAGCCGGCGTTGTTGTGCATCCAAAGGAAATGCCAAGAGATGTGCGACTGGACAAGGTTGTAACCGATTCGAACTTCGTTACAAAACCCGCCATTAGATTCGGTTTTTAGCCTTTCACGACTTCCTATCGAAATTTGTATTCCGCGCCCAAAGTTTGTTTCAGACTAAAAAAGCCTCTAACACCTTCACCTCTAATAAGTAACAAACGATGGTGTCTGCGTTGAGCCGAAACACGTGTTGTTGTTGAGTCTTCCACGTTGATTAATCGTCAAATCGGAATATAAGAAATTGTTAGTTTTGCGTACTGACTGCGAATTTACTTAACAAGTTCTTCCCCGTCTTGTTTTGTTTTTCCCAGTTCCGGATTCCCAGGGAGCCAACCGGTGTCCATGGACATCCAAAATATACACATGCTTCACGTGAAGCCGTACAAAGTGAGCTGGAAAGCGGACGGCATGAGGTTACGCCCGGATTGCAAACGGACGAATCGTGTCTTACAAGGGCACCGTCCGAACTTGATACTAGAGTCCGTCAGTGAGAAATGCCAACTTGTATTATTTATCGCGGTCTTTGAAACGAGTCTTGTCTCACGGACAGATTCTAGTGTGGAGTCCCTTGTAAGAAAGAGGACTCGGTCGTTCACGTACTCTTGAACACGTTTTTTTTTTTAAAAAAAAGGTACATGATGCTCATCGACGGCCGCGACGCCGTTTACTTCGTCGACCGCGACAACTCCATATTCTCCGTCGCCAACCTGGCTTTCCCGCGGAGAAAGGCCCCGGACGAGCATATCGTCAATACGCTCGTGGACGGGGTAAGTTGGGCGCGATACGCGGGGAGGGGGCGTACCGAGTATCAAACGATCCCCCCCCCCCGTGGATTTCGCAGGAGATGGTCATAGACAAAGTCGGTGCCCAGCCCGTGCCGCGCTACCTGGTGTACGACATCATCAAGTTCGAGGTAACGTAGAACACGTTGGTGTTCGTACATGTGAGCAACGGAGTGAACAGTATAATCTCTCCTGCACAATCGATTGAACAAGTTGCTCTGTTAGACCTAAAACCGATTTCGGGTTTACGTATCGGCAGGGCATAGACGTGGGCAAGACGGACTTCGAAAGGCGCCTACTGTGCATCAGGAAGGAGCTGATCGAACCTCGGCTGAAGGCGATGCAGGACGGCCGCATCGACAAAGCCAACGAACCGTTCAGCGTGCGCAGCAAGGAATTCTGGGACGTACTGGCCACCAAAGACGTTCGTTCCATCCGGTTCCTATCGTAAAATACCCTCTCTCTCTAACCTCTCGCAAACGCCCGGCAGCTCCTCCGCGACAAGTTCCGCAGTAAAGTGAGCCACGACATCGACGGCCTCATCTTCCAGCCCGCGTTAGACGTAAGTCGTTCGCGGAGCCGTGCGAGATAACCGCGTAACGGGTCGTTTGTCACCGCGTAGCCGTACGTGGCCGGAAGGTGCCCCTGCGTCTTGAAATGGAAACCCCCGAGCGTGAACTCCGTGGATTTCAGGCTGAAGATATGCCGAGAGCAGGGCGAAGGGTGAGAGAGAGAGAGAGAGCGAGAGACAGACGCGTTTCGGTTTACCAAAATCACACTTTAAATCGCCTATTTACAAATCAGGATGCTTCCGACGGCCAAGGGATTGCTGTACGTCGGCGGATCGAGCCAGCCTTTCGCGGAGATCAAGGCAATACTCGCGTATGATTTCCCCCGAATCGAGAAAGTACCTTACCGTCACTTTCAGATGACAAAGGAGCTGAAAGCTTACGACAAGAAAATCATCGAATGTAAATTCGAAAATAACCAGTGGAAGTTCATGAAGGAGAGGACGGACAAGTCGTTCCCGAACGGCTTCGACACGGCTCTCGGTAAATCTTTTCGCGGGAATGACATCGGGACTTTGCTTCGAGCGTCTCGAGACGCGTGCTGCCCTAATAATAGGTAGTGCGAGTCGATGTCTGAACGTTTCAAATTGCAGGCGTGTGCAACAGCATCAAACACCCGATCACGGACGACAGACTGGTGGAGTTCATCGAGAAAAGACGGTGGCAGCCTCACCAGAAATCCAGCGGCGAAGAAATGCCCCCGCCGCAGACCCCGACGGTCAAGAGGCTCAAACCATCCTGAGACGCGGTTGTTGGTTTTCGCGCGTTCGCAAATCTTCCAAGATTTTACTCGGCTTCATCGGGTTCTCTGTTCACGCGCGGCGCGATGTCATCTGTATAAAATGAGAAAGAAAAAATACGCTAGGAAAAGCCACAGTCTGTGCAACTTTTCTCTTCGCTATCTTTTCACGACCGCAAGTGGGAACTACAACGTTTCCATTTGCAGCAGTCGGTGGTTTTCTTCTTCAAAAAAAACTGACCAAATCTTCATTTTAATGAACAAAACTGCTGGGGTTTCTTTCTGTATAAGAACTACTCCTTGTTGTTTCGGTGAATGCGTCGATTTTCCTGGCGCAGAATTAATAACTCGCTTGCTCAGTCCGTTATATTCAAATATTGGTATTTATTTATTTTTTCCCCGCAAATCTATACAGATTTCTAAGACCAGAAAATATGGTGCGGTTTTAAAATATATCGAGGAGGAAAACGCAATTACGAGAACACTTTATTTCAGATTTCACTACAAATTGTGAAAAATAATAAAAAAAAACATTTTTATGTACACACACATAACTACTGACATCTCTTTTCTCAACTTAACAATAATCAATTCGCACCCGCACTTTGATTATAATTACAAGTAAGTAATAAGTAATTATATTTGCAGTTATTGTGATAAATGCGGAAGAATTTGAATTATTTTTACTATCTCGAATAGGGATTGATTGTTTTTAGGCTTGTTTATTGTTATGGGAAAGTGCAATCCTTGGAAGAAGAAAAAAAACGGTGGGAAAAAGTTATTCTTCGATGATGTGTCATAGATGAGATTTCCAGCTTTCGCAAACGGCCGCTAGGTGGCGAGAAAACGACGAACGAAAGCGCAGTGCGATGACTCGATTGGGGAATTTCTCCATCGGCCGAAATGCGGTTTCATGAGAAATTTCGGTTCGACGCACGAGCAAACTCCAGTTTAATAATGTGGTTATTTCCAGGGAGGGTATAAAAAAAAATTTGCGGTCATTAAGCGGATCGGATCCGTTGGTTTCCAAACGGGTACTTTGCGGATTTCCGCGGGGGAAGAGAAAAAAAAAACACGAAAACGTTCGAATTCGAACGTCGCCTCATTTGAAATTTGAATTTTAGCCGTTAGCGCGGAAAACGTTCCATTTTCCCGTTAACCGACGCGTTTTTGCTTTTTTTTTCCTCGTCGAATCCGTTCTGGATTGCTCGGTGGTTGTTTTCATTATACCGGTGTTTTTCGTTTTTCTTCTCCTGTCCGTTTCTTCACCTCGTTTGAAATGTATAATAATACAGATGCGATGCTACCGACCGTTGAAAGGTTCAACAAACCGAGGGTTTTGGTGACTGAAAATCTGGCCGAAAATGCCGCTTTGAAAGCGCGGGAAAACGAGGAAAAATGTGCGGTCATTTATTGAACAGATTGGGAGGGGAAGGGGGCGCTAGGGCCCATCTAGGACCAAAAGTTGGGGGCGATAAGGGCCAAGGGGTAAAGGACCTACGGAGATTATTTTTCAGTTCTCGAGGAGGAAACGACCGCGTTCACCTTTTCCACGAATTTCACCCTTGGACAGGGAGCATTTATTAATTTACGTCGCGTGTTTCACGCGAAACAGCCCTTCATTTTGACTAATTACTACAATAAATAATGTTAAAACTTACTCATTTCGTAGCGGCGTCGAAACCGTCGCGCAGATTTCAGTAATTCATCAGGCTGAGGACGCATTTTGTCAGTTGCGAAATTTCGAAAACGTTCGATTCCCGGCGTTCCTCGCGGCGATTGAGCGAACGCGCGAGGACCGCCGGGAGAATCGAACGTTTTCTGGCGCACTACACCACGCATGCGCGAAAAACGTTCGATTCTGAATTACGAGGCGTGAATTTTATTCATTTTGTTTTAGAGTAGTAACGTATTATTTCCACATCCAGGAACTATTTTTAATACCATTGCATTTTGCCCACTGATTATTATTGACATAATGAGTGCAAAGTTCACACACCAAACTCGAAATAATCTGGCATTATTATAGTTTTTCTGACCTTCATTCAGGAAAAATTGTGCAGAACAATTTCAACTACAAAATTTATAAAGAAAAACATTGCAGTTATGTATCAACATACCACATTGTAAAATACAAGTAATTATTTGCTATATGTAGGCCTATACATGAATCCAAGATTTTCAATAAAGGCTTGTTTTCTCGATAAACTTCCATACAACTCATTTAAAACTCAAAGGAATTCCAGGTTTTGTGAATATTTCTAGGTTTACTACCTGAAATGTTTGTTTTTCATAAATATAAATATTTTCCCTGTTGGTGAACTTGAAGTATAAATTATGTTGGATTTGCTTTCACAATGTGTTAATGTAAAAATTAATAGCTTTCCTCAATCTGCGCATTAAATTTGAAATTAAATACAATTTGAAATTAAATAAAATTTGAAATTAAATAAAATTTGCAATGTCCCGTGTTCACAATACGATAGTTTTCCAGGATTTCCATACCAACACACACCTATTTATACATAAACAAACGCAGGTTGCATTCACACACACACAACCTGTAGGATTCACACTTGAATGATGGCCATCAATTTCCCATTCAAAAAAAACTATTGGGCATCTTGCTAAAATCTAAACTAAAACCCATTTAACCAGTTAATCTTTCTAAAATCTGCAATAATATCTCATAATTTCCAATCTTTCCCATGAGTGTCCGTCGGTAAATTATATCAGCAACTGCGTTACATATTCAAATATAATTTAAATAACCATGTTTTTCCAAAGTTTTTAAACGAAATTTTCAAAATTACATTTAATACTTTAATTGTCAGGATATCCATGATAAAACTTTCACAAATGCAGCTAATTTATTTCAGAATCTTTGAAAAAATCAAGAAATTTCATAGTATACACACATGAATATTACTAAAAACGCAGAATTTCCCAGGAAATTAGCCCTATATGAAAACAAATTCAGGTTTGTGCATTGGCTGGGGCCAAAGGGAAATTTGTAAGGAAGCATTTGGGCGGGAAATGGTCATTTCGATGTTGACCCTTTGGATGGATGAAGACCATCGCCACCCCCAACCAACCTCTCGAAATGGAATTCAAGAAAAAGAAGGCGGAGTGGAGGGGGGGGGGGGGTTGTTCGGTTCTAAAATCGGAACCTATGGGGGATTTCTTTGCCTAGCTAACGTCCAACTTCCGGTGTTGGGCATGGTCCTTGGTGCCGTCATTGGCCAGCAGCTTGCACCTATATATAGTACACACTTATATACACGTGAATATGTATATATATTTAAGGAAGAAGGGACACGTGGGGTTGTTCTTCTGCTGGGACCCAACCGAGAGTATAAAAGCCCCGAGAGCTTAACACGGGGGGCCATTTCGCACCCAGCTGCCATCCACTACCTTTGCCCTTTGCTCCGAAAGACCCCATTTAAAAGCCGGCCCATCCGTATATTCATTCAACACAACATCGTCATCGGTGACAGACATAACCAAGTGAGTATATTCGGAGTATTTAGTTAAGTTTTTGAGAGGCGAAGAGCGAAAACCGCTACCCGGCTGGTAGTTGTTTTGTATCTTTTATAATGGGGGAGCGGCGATGGAACTACCAGTCGAGAACCGCTTCCCGCTACCTCTTGCGCCTGCGCAGTTTAACCGTTGCGAGGGAAAACGTTCCATTTTCCAGCCGATTCTGTTTTTAACCGCGTTCATAGACGATGGTTGGGACACTAAAAATAGATGGATGCCGAAATAGCCCTTTGCAAAATAGGGTCAGGGTGGGTGGAAAATTCCCTTATTTACGGTGCCCCCGTGGCAGGAAAAAAGGGGAGGGGGGACCGGAAGCGAAGTTTCCCGCCTCTCGTCACGTGACCGACATTCGAGTTTAGCCCTTTTGTCCGTTAACTCCTCTCATTCTATATACCCGGGTTTTATTTTTAAAAGCGCCGCGCTCGTCTCCGATTGGTTCGAATTTCCTTCTCAATGACTTTCTATTTCTGGACAGAGGGTGGGCTTTTAAATTGTCACGTCCGAGGTCGCCCTTGTACGCCAAGGAGGCGAGCAAAAGCGGCCTTCGTCCGTCCACCAGAAAGCTCCGCCCACCATTTTCAAATTTCAACCGGAAAAAAAGAACGTTCGAACGCCACGCTTGGCTTACCTGCGCGAAACGGGCGCAGAGCGGCGCTGCGAGACTTGGGTTTTTTTTCCCGCCTCCCTTCCAGCTCCATCGCCGCATTCGAATCCATGACGTCACTCCATTATGCGATAATAATTGCTCGTCACGAGTGCATCTTTTTTTAATACATTTCTCCCCCTTTAATCGCCACAGTATTGTGGATCGAGTATTAAAAACAACTGCGGATACTATATTTTATTTTTTTTTCGCTTCATGAAGCACGTTTCACGGAGGGGAAGAGTAAAAAATGGTTGTGCTCGCGAGAAATTTCTGAAAACGTTCGATTAGGTGGTGGGAGCAAAAATGGCAGCTCCGCGCTAGCGTCATCACGTGGGAAGGTGGGGGAGTTTGAGAAGAGAGAGAGAGAGAGAGAGAGAGAGAGAGAGAGTGGAACGTGCAATTATCCTTAAAGAACCGGTTCCTGAGAGCACAATAGCGAAGGGTGGGAGAAGGAGAGGCGAATACAGTAATAGGAGCTGGGGGTGCGAGGACTTTTCCGTCCGTTTTGCCACCAAAACGTTCGATGAACGCCAGGCGGCGCTTTCGAATAAAATAACGAGAAATTCCCATGCACGTGGGTTGAACCGTGACCACCGGCCGACAAATGCCCACAAAAGTCTTTACTTAAAAAAATATCTTTTAGTTTTAGTGGTTGCTCGCGTTAGAGGCTACGCACGCTTCGGGGATAGCCCCAATTTTTTGATTTCGCAGCGGTTCGGTTCCCATTTTCAAAATTTTACAACGCCGCACCGCCATCATCCGCGGCTAAACCAATCGCGCTCATTTGCGTAAACATCAAACCGTGCGGGATTGGTCGCCTACGGGCGATGGGAGGTGCCAACACCGACGCGAATGGGAAGTTGAAACCGTCTTTTGATCCGGAGGTGTGGGCGGCGATTCGAACCAATCGGCGCGCTAGGCTAGAAAACCCGCGAAGCATCCTCCAATAGGAACTGGGAGCGATGGGCGTGAGAACACGCCTCGACGCCGGGGCGTGTTGGGGGTGGGGGGAAAAAAGGGTAGCGCGGTTTTTCGGCGAAAAACTTATGGCCGCGGAGGCCGGCAGGGAGGGTCTGGTGGAGAGAGGCTAGCGCATTCCTGAACCCGGGGGGGGAGTTGGGTGTTTGTCTGAACAGCGCGTTTCGGTGTTGAACTCGGCTTGGGAGTTGCGTGTAGCCGAAAGCCTCGGGGCGAAAAATTCCTGTTCGCCTATTGGGCGGTCGCTATACACCGAAGCTAGGGGAGCGAGTCGATTCCACTCGGGCCGTTTGAAAATGTTCGCCAAGACGCCATTATTATTACGCTGCCGGGGAACACGGAGTTGGTCGGGCCAGCCGCAATCCGCCCGCAAAAGTTTCGCAGTCCGCCATTATAATACGGACCTTCGACCGCTGATCGATGAGAGGGAGAGAGAGAGAGATAGAAGGACGCTTGGCAGAAAGAAAACTTTTTTGGCGGTCGATCAACAAGTTGGGCTGCCATCTTGACTCTCGCTCGTTACGTGCCAAAAGTTGGGGGAAACAATGGAGTGACGCCTTGCCTCGATTCGAGTACAGCGCACCTGTCGAAAAACTGGACTTTGGTCTTCCCTTCTCCGTTGCTATGGATGATTGTGCTTCTAGTCCATGTGGATATCTATCATGACTAGATCCACACTCATCCACATTGGCGGAAATTATCCACGCAACCACTTCCCCGCGAACCGGATTAACCGTTTTTTCCCTCTTATCTTTATCTCCTGCCGCGTTCTACAGATTCATTTTTTTAAGCCTCGCGTTCGAAAGTTCGAATCCGTCGCGCCGCATCCTGATTGGTGCGTTTTCAAATTTTTAAACCTGGCGTTCTAATCCGTTGCGATCGCCCGCCTTGCTTGTACTATGCATTTGCATTGTGACGTCATAAATGTGATTTATAATGCCATTCTGTTGTATCCACTTTTACTCTACCAGATCGTCGATTTGAGGCAGTTTTTTTTGGATCTTATTTTGTTCAACGTATTTAGTTTGTCTTTCATCCGAAGTAAGAAAGAAAACTTCAAAAAAATAATAGACCACCTGTACATCAGCGAAAATTTTCGCGCGCAAAAAAGAAAGAAAGAAAGAAAAGCGCTGAGACAATAAAACCAAGAGAAATTGCGCGGAACCTTAGAAAAGCTTCAGGGAGGGAAAAAAATAAAAGGGGAGGTTACTTACTGGAGAAGATTTTTTATTGGCCGGTCGTGCACGCACCAGGAGAATGTTGCCCTGGTAGGTGTAATTATTTCGCATCACCGGGTAAACATTCATCCAGGCGCATGCGCGAATAACGACGACGCTCCAGCCAACCGACTACGTCGACGCCTCGCGTTCCAATTCGACCGCCGGCCAAAGCGCCGCAAAGACGTAGGTTCTCCATTTCAAAATGGCGCCCTTGCGAATACGTTTTGTATGAAATACCTGTATTCCGATGGAAGAATCTTGCTTTTGGGAATAAAATCGATCGAAATGAATCTCTCTTCATCCCCGAGTTATTGTACTATTAAAATAGCACCACGTCTAACACGTTTTTGTTGAATTTGTGCAGTAACACTTGCGAAAGTAAAAACCGAAATCTGCGTTTCCAAAGGATATTTACTTCCAAACTAACAGTATCCTCCTCTGAATTTGTATCTACTTATTGCAACTGCAACATTTTAGTAATTTCAATTATATTGACAATATGCTTATAATCATAATCAGCAGCAAACAGTAGATTTCTAATTATGATCCTGAATACACATTTAACAGTTACAGACCTGTGCTTCATCCAAACTCAATCCACAACTGTATTTCGCAATGCTCTAAAAATTAAGATCATTCAGTTTATAAAAAAAGACGCCTTTCAATAATCAATAGGACCGAGAGTCTTGCACTTTTACATTCATCGTTTAGTGGAAAAACCCACAACTTTTAATTATGTACGATGGAGACTACAATCTTTTGTTTTTCAGTAATGGCAACCTTCTGATCTCTTGGCGAAATAGAAGCCAGACTGATTTCAGTGTGACAAGTCAAACGACTGAATACATATAAAAAAAGCCTGAATCAATGAATTTCACAATGTTTGCACAAACTCTGAATACAAACACCAGTATTTGTCCATCTTTTTAACATTGCCAATCTTTTACACTCGTAATTCAAGGGGGGGGGGACGGGGAAAACGCTACTGAGGCAAAGGGGTAATGTGGATTAGTGTCGATAGATTTCCGCTTCTTTACGCAAGGGCAGGGAGGTAAAGAGACAGAGAGATAGAGGTAAAGGAAAGGGCCTTTTTTGTGGGAATAGAAGGAAGTTTTAAGGACATGGTTAAGGTTAGTTATCACCGCCTTCCTGTTGCTCGTCTCCATCTCCTTGGGTGTCGGACGTCCACAACTGCAAGAAACACCAAAAGGTACGTATGAAATACATCTTCATTCACTGTATTCTGCGACCTCTTATATTAGATTTATCTCCTGGTTTCGCAACAAAATCATTTTTCGAGACCCCAGAAAAATTACAGTCACAGAATCCCAGATATTCTGAGCTAACTTTACCGTAAGATTATCTCGAAGGAGCTGCATGATTAACGTGCTGTCTTTATACGAATCTTCATTTAACGTGTCCAGCTCCGCGATGGCATCGTCGAACGCCTAATCATGATAGAAAAGAACCAAACATCTCAAACCTCAAATATGTACTTCTTGCTTTACACAGGGAACGAGTTTTCGACACTTTCGTATTTTAATATCGTTCTCATCAATGTAAATTATTTTGCAAAACTGCGGCACGCACAGCGATAAAGCGTCAGCTGGAATTCGAACGTTTTTTCATTCCATGGAACGTTTTTGAATACCGTTAGCGACGCACTTGAAAGTTCCACTTGAAAACGACTTGTGCACGTCATTTCAGTACTACACAGACTTCGTTTTGTTTAAGCCACTGCCATTTTGTGCATCTACAAATTATTTCCTCCCCGTGTGACTAGTTTCATGTTACCACAGGTCTATTTCCGTCACAAATGTGCCAAAACGTTCCATGAATTCAAAAACGTTCGAATCGGAATCCCAACGGCTTTTATCACACGCCAGTTCCACAAAACAAATTACACAATATCGCAACTCTCCAAATAAAAAAGCAAGAAAATGCTCATTCCACCCTAACAAACTGTCCTCGCCAACTCCCAGTTCCACAATTTTCACCTATATTTTTACAGTTATCGATTTAGTTTCCCTAAAAAACCCTCAATCTTCAGGTGACCTCGTTGCTACTAACCCCATATTGAGCATTTTGGTAGAAACTAGAATGCTACTGCGTTTTACACTTAAGATTTCGTTCAACTACACAAATAAAATCATTTGTACTCGCACCGGTAACCACCAAATACATTTTTCCCCCCCCGCAACATTTGAAAGGAAATTTTGTTAATTTAACAAGTTCAGTATATACTTACTTGTTTTGCCAAGTGACAGGCACGATCGGGAGAATTCTGAATTTCGTAATAAAATACCGAGAAGTTGAGCGCTAGGCCCAAGCGGATCGGATGCGTGGGCTGCATCTTCGTCTTACTGATATCGAAAGCTTCTTGGTAGGCTTTTTGCGAGTCTTCCACGATATCTAAGTTTCGAGAGGGAAGATCGATTGATTGAGAGAAAAAAGACACCAACCTGTTTGGCCAATTGGCAGGCTTTGTCGGGCGAGTTCAATATCTCATAGTAAAACACCGAAAAGTTCAGCGCTAGCCCCAAACGGATGGGATGTGTTGGCTGCATTTTCGCTTTGCTAATTTCAAAAGCATCTTGATAGGCTTTCTGCGAGTCATCGATTACACCTACAAACAGCCACAACAAGACAGACAATGTAACTTTTAAACCGCAAATATAAAATCAAATCAAAACATATGCAACCAACACAACCCGGAGATCCCTCCCTACTCCCGCGCCGCAAACTACTCTCGTGTCTGTTTTTTGGAAATTATTTTCACAATGAATTACCTTAATTTTGGAAGATAAACTTTCTGGAGAATTCGATCAAAGCTATAATGAATGGAAAAGTGAAGTGAGAAACTGAAGGTTTGGTTTGGTTTCAACCAGCAAAGCTATCTAGAAAAAAAACAGATACGAGCGCAGAAGCCGGCCGCGTCCAGGTTTCGCGAGCTGAACTTCTTAGCGCAAATACGTAATAGTATAAGAAGTCGAGAGAGAAAGAGGAAAAAGAAAGTCAAGAAATTATACCCGTCCGATTGTCTCCGGTGGCCACTTCCGCCAGATACCTGTAGTAATCTCCCTTCATCTTCAGGTAGAAAACCTTGCTCTCGGCATTGCTCGCTTTCGGGATCAAGTATTTGTCCAAGAGGCCCTTTGCATCAATCGAAATCAAAGCATATATCACAAATACCATTCATCATGTATACGTGTAACAGTGTGGCCACACACGCACACAAAAATCAGGATCAATTCTTTGAATTAAACTTGTATCTTGTCGTCCGAAATCGCAAACTTTCATCTCATTGATTGCAAATTATTTACAATATACTCCAAATACAAACAGACTATTTTCTGTGTCAAAGTTGCACGAGTTTGCGAGCGCAATTACCGGGAAAACCACCAATCCTTACCACGCATACCACTTCTGTTTCTATTGTAATCTAGAAAACATTAGCTTTCTGAAAAAGATTTCTATCTAAAGTCCAAGTGGTTCCCATTAATGTATATGGGGATCAATCGATACGAAAGTCAATCATTATAGGGTTATTCGTATAGAGTTTCAGCAAATTACAGGAAAAACTGGAAAAGTATCGATGAAAAATGAAGTAGAGTCGTTGCAAATTCAAAAAACAAAAATACGAGATTTTGTGGCCACTCAGTTATATCTTAGAAATAAGAAGCACCAAAAAAAAGGTAAATTGCCACACCTTTCTATGTAGTATTATTATCAGGGTTAGAGCTTATCGAGTGAGAAATTCCCGCAACTTTTCATTGCCGTACCTTCCTCATTATTTTATGTCTCATTTCCTCTTCAGGTTTAAATCAGTACCGATATTCCTCGCAACAAACTCGTGTAATTTATTTTGCCCCCCCCC